>LGRX02033584.1:0-51857 GCA_001247695.2 Cymbomonas tetramitiformis | reverse complement strand
CCCCACACCCCCCCGAAAGTACACTTTTTTTTTGGGGTGACTGTGTCACCAACTTGCACTCTAGGAGCTTTGCAGACTGCGTCACATGTCGTGAAACTTGGCGACCACCTATCTGAACACAACGTGTCGACGACGACAACGACAACGCTTTGCGGGCGTCATCGTCACCGTGTCCTGTGACACTGCACTGCACTGCACTGGCACTGCACTGTCTCAGACTGTCACCAACTTGCACTCTGTCAGACTGTCACCAACTTGCTCTCTGGGAGCTCGAGCTCTGCGAGCTCCTGTGTATAATTCCAAACGCTCATGACACTGTCACCAACTTTCATTCTGGGAGCTTTGCGGACTGCGTCACATGTCGTAAAACCTGGCGACCACCTACCTGATCACAAAAGTGTGACGACCACACTTTAAACGCCGCATGGGCCCTCCGTCGGAGACGGGAGGGTATAAACAGTGCTGTTCTTTCAGACGAGAGTCCACTTCTCCACACTCACGTCAGCGTCACTGTATGCAACTACATATATATATGTATATACATGTATATATATATATATACATATGTATATACATGTATATATATATATACATATGTATATACATGTATAAAACATTACATTTTAAATATAAACGAGATATAGGGTGTCGGAGAGGAGAAGTGGATCACGGATTATCATTATGGGGTTATAAACGTGGGAGATCGCAGATCCAGACTTCCACGTTCCAGTCCAGTCTCCAGTGCAGTGCTCGTGCTCGTGCTCGTGCTCCAGACTTCCCGAGAGATTCTGACATGAGATTCACGCGTATATATAATAACACGTCGATTGTTTATATTGGTAATTATAGAAATGCATTCTTCCTGGGTAAGAATGCATACCTATCTAATTTTATATCACATAATGTATATCATATTATATGTGATATCACATATGATATCACATATAATATGATATATATTATATGTGATATCACATATAATATATATCATATTATATGTGGTAAGATTTGATATCACACATCATATCACACATTATGATATGTGATATCATAATAACACGTCGACGTGCTATATGATATCTCATATGATATCGAGAACCCCTGGTTCGACGGGCCTAGCACTAACGTTTTTTGGGGTTTACCCCCTTAGTACCCCTGGACTAGCACTACCATTATTCAGTTTCACCCTGGTCACCCTGGCCCCAGTGCTATGGGTTCCGCTGGGGACCCCATGGGACCCCTAGCTCCATACTTAAGGATCCCGTGCTATCCGGCTAATTTCCGTCACGTCCAAGGCGTGCCGTGACCCGCAAGCGTTGTGACTGACGGGAGGTGACATGGAGCCGAGTGGCGGGAGGTGACATGGCAGTGGCAGACGTCTTGAGAACATTGACGGAACCTCGATGACTGTTCCCTCGATGATGACAGCGGAGTGTTGCGTCGAGAGCTCACGGGGACGCCTTCCATTGGTCTAAACGTCTTGCGGGAATTGACGACGGGGAACGATTTGTGCGAGAACAGGTGTTCCGCTCGGGTAAAACAAACTGGCTAAGCTCCCATAATCAGTCCGGCCGAGTGCTTTTATCATGCATCTCGGAAACCCGGATAATACGAAGTAATGATTGACAGTACAGTACTACTGTACTGTCATCCTAGCTACTAGCGGAGTCACGGTTCCGATCAGAGACGGGTCAGGCTAGGGGCTATCAGAGCCCATAATAATAACCCTGAACCTAAAGTCCAGCACACCACCCGGAGCTGTGACTGCAGCCAATAGGGCTAGGCAAGCGGAGCTAACTAAACAGATAACAAACAGCACTTTACTGGAAACAGATATACTTCAAGCTGGGTGCCCGGGGACTTGTCCCGGCACAACCCACCACTGCGGCTAAGGCTAATCACACCACCAGGATTTGAAATAAGCAGACTCTAGCCACTGCAAAGCTGGTCGGCAGAGCCGAGTTCAGCAGACGGATTCCAAGGCAGGAAAACATCCGAAGTAAGTTGAGATGAAAACTTGTAAGTACTGACACCACCAGACCCAAGTGGGTCAGGCGGATCCCAAAGTGGAGTGGCAAAACCATCAGATTGCAAAGCCGCTGAGGTCGATTGAGAAAAGAACTGTGTTACATCCCGCGGTGGCAATGACGGACCAGCAGTAACCACAGGCGGGCAAAGAGAATCCAGTAGTGCTT
The DNA here is from genome assembly GCA_001247695.2 of Cymbomonas tetramitiformis. Taxonomy (NCBI): domain Eukaryota; kingdom Viridiplantae; phylum Chlorophyta; class Pyramimonadophyceae; order Pyramimonadales; family Pyramimonadaceae; genus Cymbomonas; species Cymbomonas tetramitiformis. The sequence continues at coordinate 49,662 of LGRX02033584.1, read as the reverse complement.
CATGAGACCGTAGTGAATCGTAGCCGTAAGTGGCTCCGGGCTCAACCAGGTCCCTGACACCACCGCCGACCACGAGGGTCGGCATCGCCGTAGCACTGAAGAGAAACGTAGCCACCATGAAAAGGCTGAGTGCAAACTCACCGATGCCAAATGGCCTGGAGCCTCTTGGGACTCCGAACCGCCGTAATGCCGCAGCCGCCGGCGGTGCACCCCCCTCAATCTCAGTCAGGCAGACACCGGGAGGGTAGTTGGAGCCCTCCCCATCATCATCGGAATCACTCACCTCAACAGGCTCAGGATCAATGTCAAACCAGTCAGGGTGGACAGTGTTGAATGTCTTGAATGAACTGGCAGCAGGAGCCATCGGGCCGAGAGCCAGAGAGGCAGACGGCGGCACAAGTGCGGCACGGTTGACTTCACGTAAGTCAACCGGCTCATCATGCACAGGTGCAGAGGCCTTCGGCAGCAGCTGCCTGGCAGTGGTCGGCTCAGCGACACCACCAGCAAGCGGACCGCTGACCTCAGCAAATGCAACACGGCCAATGGAAAGATGCTCATCAGGTGCAGACTCAGCAGAGGCAGCAGCATCCTTGAACTGCTGCAGAGCCGTAGGCTCTGGAGCAAAGGAATGCGCAGACAGCTCACAGATTTCAGGTTGCCCCACGAGAGCACACAAGTGCTCCATGGACCCCTCATCCCCAGCGTCATAGTACCGCTGAAAACGAAGGGCAAGCACCTCTGAGTCATAAGACTCGACGGCTTGGCAGTAGGATGCCGAGATGGACAGTGGGTGAGTGTCCTTGTGAGGACACTCACTCAGCCAATGCTTTGACCCAACGGCGCGGCACTTCTCGTGCCTGCACGTTGGGACAAAGGTGCCAGACCGCTTGTCAAAAGCCACCTCCGAAGAGGCGGAATGAGCAAGCGGCTGCACTCCAGGTCGGTGGAAGTTGCGCGGAGTGTGTTTCCCATGAGGCGGCTTGGAGCCACCCTTCTTAAGGGAATCCACATCCCGCTGCAACTTGACCAACTGAGCACTGAGCCGATCAATGGCCGAAGCCAGGCCAGTGTCAGTGGCGCAAGACGCAACAGACATGGGCCGCCCCGCAGTGCGCTTGCCCGAGAGCCGCCCACAGCGGTACTGCTCACGGACTCGTGCCTGCAAGGTGAGCAGACTCACAGCCGCACGCTGGTCAGCTCGAGCAAACGAGTCAACCAGCGCGGCGTAAGCCGGCCCAGACAGCGCAGAGACGAATTGCCGTTTAACAGCGTCCTCGGGCAGCGCCTGTAGACGCTGTGCATCCCGAAGGCAGCTGTTAAACAGCCGAATGTCAGAGTCAGGGTCTCGCTCATCAGAGATCCTAACCTCAATCAAGCAGCTCTGCAAATGCATCGAACGGGGTCGATACATCCGCAAGCATACGCACCACCTCGAGGGTGGCACGTTTGCCATCGGCAGGAACATCTGAACCAGAAGCCTCTACCCAATTACGGGCAGGAGACCCTGGCGCAGTCAGCAGCAGCAGCACAGAGTATAACAGCTCATTTGCAGCAGACAGAACAGGGGCGTCAGCAGCTGTCAGTTCAAACAGGGGTGCAAACGCAGGCGACTGCAGCGTGAACAGCTGCTGCAGCTCGGATACCAATTGCGAAAAAATGTCCGAAGCCGAATTCTCGTTGCCTTTAAATTTTGCAGTTTTGTCACCCAGAACTTTTGTTGCTGCTGTCTTGGCACACTGAACATCGAAAGAATCCCTGCGCAACCTCTGCAAAAGTACGGCTGCCGCAGTGGACGCCTCAGACTCTCCCGAAGCCAAATGCGGAGTCGATGGCGTAGCCGCATTCAGCGCCCCAACATCATCAAAAATGGTTGCTAGTTTCCGCGCTCTAGCGCGTGTGCGTGGTCCAATCGGAGTCTCCATAGTAAAAATGACGGCAAGATGGGGTCGCGGGCTAACGGAGCGACAGTAGTAAGCATTACGCAGCGGCCAATCCTGCAGAAGTCTCAGCGGTAAAAACAACATCAAACAGGTCATGAGCCGATTGGCTAAAAGTGGTTGCGACCCACAATACGCGGAATGCCCTCTCCACCGGCCAGGTGAAACGTAAAAAAAAAGCCATAATGAGCGACGATACTGCTGCCGAAAAAATGTGCCATAAACTGATCTCCACTTCAAAAAGAGGCCATACCGCGGAAAGACGAACTACTGCCTAAGGGGGCGCCCACCCCATCTCTGTGTCAAAACTTAGCCAAACATGGCAACAACTAGGCGCTGTGCCATCAGAATTACTAGGGAAGTGGTGACGCGCATAACCTGCGAGAACAGGTGTTCCGCTCGGGTAAAACAAACTGGCTAAGCTCCCATAATCAGTCCGGCCGAGTGCTTTCATCATGCATCTCGGAAACCCGGATAATACGAAGTAATGACTGACAGTACAGTACTACTGTACTGTCATCCTAGCTACTAGCGGAGTCACGGTTCCGATCAGAGACGGGTCAGGCTAGGGGCTATCAGAGCCCATAATAATAACCCTGAACCTAAAGTCCAGCAATTTGTGTGAAAGGTTTGATAACAAATAAGTATTTCTCTTATTAAAGAATTGCAGAGTAATTATTCAGTCCGGACATCGCTCAGAGCGTGGGTGTACTGCGCGCTGTCCGGACAGAATAATGACTTTTGATTGCATGCTTCAACACTTAACTGTTTTCCGTGGATTTGTCGCGAACCCGTGCACAACGCGTACACTCAGCATATGAATATATATAGTCCCTGTTCTTTATAGCTCTTCTCACTGTAAGTATCACGTGTACACCTACTCAGCACTGCATGTATTGCAATATGACCCTGTACTATTAGCACAGTAACTGTCTCTTAAAAAAGTCCAAAATTTTTGGTGAATATGTTCAACTCCACTTATGCGAGCTCTTTTTCTCAACATGTAAAAAGACTGAAGCTACACTTCTGACGCTCGAAAATGAAAAAAAAGTACAGTAATAAAACCAACTTTCACACGCAGAATAATATCATAAAGCACTGTAAGACTGCATCTGCTGGATTTGGCACGCCGACGGTGTCATAGTCGTCTGTGTCATCACCGATACGGCTCGACTACTATGACTACTTCACTGTCATCAGCGCCATCTCCGATATCGACTTCGGTAGTCAGACAGTTCATTCTGCTGGAATTGTCACACCGCTTACTTTTGTGACTCTTCCCGTAGTAGTGTTTATGACTGTCACCCGAACCAAAACCCTAACTGTTTATGCCCATATAACGGGTTAACTTATCAACTTTATCACATTCTGAGAAAACTATCACTGAGTGAATATACCCCGGGTCTTAGGGGTATATCCAACAGGTTTAGACCCACGCACTCTTTTTTTAGACAGTGCGAATTTTAGCCATGTCTGGCTAAACAACGACGCTTGAGATGGAACCGGAGGGGCTCCACTAGAGGCGCGGCGGGGCGGTATGGCCTAGCTGATGTCTGGTTGATTGGATTTACGGGAGGCTTGTGCACGAGGCGGACTTCATGTTCCTTGCTACGCGTTGGTTGACGTTGGAATTTTTGGTCGGATCCGACACCACTTTCCTTGGCCGCGTCACTCTGCATCCACATGCACGTGGGGGAATTTTTTACGCCACAACTTTCCTTGCTTTCCTCGACGACCGCATTACGACTTTTGGCCGCCGCTCCTTCCGTACAGTAATCACTCACCAATAAGAAAGTCCTAAATATGGGGTCAGCCAGCGAATTTCGTCAAGTTGTGACCCCCCCCCCGCCAGCGCCAGCGACCTATGAAATTGCTAAGAATAAGAAATCCCGATTTCGTAGCTCAGCCAGCCAATTTCTTATTCTTATTGCTTAAGGAGGAGGCAGCCAGCTATCATGAAATTGGCACTCAGCGACGGCCACAGTGGTAAAATTTTAGTATGGATCCTGAAAGCCGTGAGCAGACATGTGATAGTTGATAAGTCACTTTTCGCCGACCAGCCAACGTTTGCACCTCCGTTCGAAAAACTTCAACAGTCTGTATGATATTTTTATTGAGATAAATTGTGTATAAGCATCAAAATCCTTGTTAAATCAAGTAAACCCACCAAATAATCCAGCCAAAATTTCTTAACTAGTTTTCACTATGATTCAAGCCAGCCAGCCCCTTGATTTCTTATTTTGGCCAATTTCTTAAGAAATTAAAGCTAGCCAGCAAATTTCGTCAAGTTGTGACCCCCCCCAAACGCTGGCTGGTTTCTTATTGCTACTATTTCTTATTGGTGAGTGATTACTGTACCTCGTCCCATTTTCCCTCACTTCGTCTCTACAGTCTCTTTTATCATGGTTGCGACTAGATTGACTTCGAGTATGGCGTCACGCCGACGTTCTCTAGCGACAATTTTCGACTCTGCTGCCGCACGTAATTCCGTCACGCCGGCTACGCCGGCACCTGCTGGTGTTCCGGCTGCGAACTCCGCCCAGGCAGTTTTCTTGGCGGGGGTTCGCTCACTGACCCGTGAGCGCTTCGACGAGAGCGTAGCGAAGCACGTTGCTGGATTTGGCACAGTGACACCTAAAATATGTCACCTGCCTCATCCTAGAGTAGTCTGGGTGACCGTCACTCGTAGGCCGAAACCTAATCCCTGAACTTAAAGTCAGGTATATGTTTATCTCTTTTATCTTATCAATCCGACCGTTCTGATATCGAAACCCTATATTGGGATATAACGACAAATAGATATATATTGGCCCTGTATATCTAGCAGGTTTTGGTTCGCACCATCGCTTTTACACTGCTTCTACTATGAGTGGCTAAACGCCGACGCTTGGGATGGAGTGAGCGGTCGCTAGGGAGGCGCACGCGGTTCAGTGGTATGGCCTAGGCAGCTTGGTTGATTGAGCGGCTTCGCGGACGGTGCACTTGGGCATTTTACGAGTTGATTTTACGTTGGCTGGATTTTGCCGTACTTCTGGTCGATATCACACCGTTTGCGGTACCCGGGAATCCTTTAAGTCCACACGACTTCATCGAGTTCTTCGTCCTTATCCGCAAGTTTACGCTCTCGACGACCACCACCTCTTGGCCGCCACCACCGCGACCGCTTCCCGATCACACCCGCTTGCTCCACCCCTACTGTCATTTCATCATGGTTACCAACAGATCTACTTCGAGCGCTCCTCTGCGGAGGAGGAACCTAGCGACTATTTTCGACCAAGCTGCTGCCCGACATGCGGCCACTCCAGGTACTCCGACGGCGACCGTCCCTCCAGCGTCTGGACCCCCTGCGGCATTCGTGGCGGCTGTCCGTACTCTGATCCGCACCAGGCACGACGAGAAGGCCGCCAAATTTGTCGCACACAAATTTGTCGCACACATCCGGAAGTGTTTCCGTGAGAAACATGAGAGGTTCACCGGCACTGAGTCCAACGCGCAGGTGCTCCTCGCAAAGCTGGTGCCTGCCCTCCAGGAGGCATTCGAGGCATAGGACGTTTTATTTGCGCCGCTTTTCGACTTGGAGGACTCCACGTTGGCCGTCCGCTCCGAGGCCAACAAACTGCTATTTTCGACTCTCGAGCTCATCGTGTGTCCCGCCTCTCCGGCGGGGGACTGGCTCGAGGCGTCTGCGACGCTGCACCCGATGGACGGCAAGCGGGTTTTACTGGAACTCGCGCGTCGTCTGCTGGACTCCGGTGCACCCTATCAGGGGACATCGGACCTCCTTGGCGGCCGCTTCAAGGCCTACACCGACCCGTCGGAGTCCGTCACGGACTTCAACGCGGCCTTGCGGTCCGCGAGGAGGAGGAACACGCTGATGGACGATGACGAGGTGAAGGGGCTCTTTATTACGGCGCTGGATCTTGTGTTCTACGCGCCGGTGGTGTCACGGCTGTTCACGCACCAGCAGCGGGCGGCCGTGGACCTCTTGACAATGCAGCAATGGGTAATCGAGTGCTACGCTCGGCACGTCCAGGCCGGTACGCACACTACCACCCTGTCCGCAGCGGCCGTGACCACTGACGGTGACAGCTCGCAGCTGTCCGACCTCATGGCCATCATCCTCGACGTGAAGCGACAGATGAAGGTCTTGATGGACAAGGTCAACGGCAAGGGGTTTACCCCGCGGGCGGACAAGATGAAGATTGGCAACGGAGGGGGCGGCTCCGGTGTTCGTTTTGCGGCTGGTGACCTCCCGACTGGGGGAACTGGTCGCAGTCGCAGGGGAGGAAGCGCGTTGCCTTTCACAAAGGCAGCGGCGACTTCATTCCATTTTGCCAGAATTCGACGTGCAAGAAGGACGAAGCACGCCACTGGCACCGCGACTGCCCGAATGGCGGCAAGCACGGCGCTGGGGGAAGCTTCCACAGCTTCTCCCTCGGTGACATCGAGAACGACTTGCTGGCGGAGCAGTTTCAGACGGCCATGGACGAGCACGACGGCGCGCGGTTCGATGCGCTCTGCCTTCTGGCGGGGGGCAAGCCGGAGATGCTCGACGGCGTTTCGGCGTGTGCCTTCGGGCTCGAGCCGGAGCGGGAAGCTGGTGCGTTGCAGGACTTCCTGCCCTACTGCCAGCCTGTCACCCACATGGGGGGCTTCACGGTAGGTGGTGTGGCAAGCGGGGTCTCGGCTGCCGCTTGCACGCATGTCCGCGAGGACCCACCGCCGGCTCCACCGCCGGCGGCAATCACGCATGTTTACCCAGACGAGTCAGAGGCGTCCGACGACGGTGTCATGATGCCGGTGGACCCATGCACGCACACGAGCCCGACCTCTGCTTTGCAGACAGGATCGCGCAGATGGGTGGGCTTTCGGTCACGGCTGAGGGCAAGGACTTGGCAATGCGGTACATGCACGCCGAGTCGGAGACCGACTCTTGCGACAGCGATGTGGACGAGTCTGCTGCTGGGCATGACCCTACTGACAGTGAGGATGCGGTTCAGCAGCCTCCGGCCCCTCGATAGGGGTGCGGTACACCGCCTTGGGGGTTTGGCCGCTCTGCAATTGTTGCAATTCGGCAATTGTTGTGATGGTGTGTGCACTCTTTTGTGTTTGCGCCACCGCGGCGCCGCTCTCGGCTGCGACTCTTGGCGAGGCATGCGCACCGGGCCACACCAGCCTGGAGGTCGGTGGTGCTGCTGAGGCAACCGCAGGCACGTCACCATTAACTTTTACGGCGTTAACGTGCTGCGAGGCCGGCTTGGGCACTGCGGCGCCGGCTGCTACAGTAATACTGCATATTTAAGAGAACAGGGATATGCGGTCAGCCAGCCTCATCGGAAAAAAGTGAACCCCCCCCCGCCCCCCAACACGCCAGCGGCGCTTAACGAAGCGCGATCCAATAAGGTCAGCGATAGCCAGGTTTGTTCCTTATTTGCGACCATACCATATTTAACCTCTTAGCCGGTAACGCTATTTCCGGCCAAAAATGCATGTTTTGTGTGGGAAGCGGGTGTGGTGCTCACATACATAAGCATGCCACGGTGATTATATATGATTTCGACACCTATCGCAACTACAAATTGAGCTATTGTATGAACATCTATGGCATATATATCGTGAGATATACCGATTATACAAGCAAAACTTCTCCAAATTTTAGCAATCGAATTTACGCAAAAGCGATTCTTGGTCGCCTAAGGTCTCTTAAGCGGTTGCCGTTAGTACGATGCTATCGGCCTTGGCCATGTTTAAACTTTTGTCAGTCATATGTTGAGTTAAATGTGCCTACATCTCGATATACGTGGCCTTTTTACGGAAAAAACATGAAAAAAAACATGCGATTCTTCAATGTTTTTCATACTTAAGCAATGTTTTCCATACTTAAGCGATTAGTCTGCGTGTATTTCACATATAAGCGAGGATGTATAGCCCTTAGCACCCATATATCGATATGTGATGGTTGAATGTGGCATACCCTGAACATGTATGGTCATGCACATTCATATCAATGTCAAAGTTGTCTAAATCATGCAGATTTGAGCCGATTTCCGTTTCAAAATTGGCTATAAAAAGCATTATTGTCTGTTCAAATTGTTATGAATATGATAAGAGTGTATGTGTATCCCATACAAATCTGCCATGGAGTGATGCATGCATGCTCACTATGCACACATACCCTAGGTTGTATCATGTCTAGAGTCCGTCTAACCCTTTTTGGTGAGCACACGTGCATGCGAAACCAAAAGGACCGCGGGTGGTTTGTTACGATATCGTAACGGCTACCGGCTAAGAGGTTAATACATGGTCTAACATGGTTTCCCAACCATATTTCCTCATCTAGCCAGCTCCCGTTCTCTTATTTGGACCCATTCTCTTAACGATTTGAAAAGGCTCAGGGTCATCGTAAAAAACGCGACCCCCCCAAACGCTGGCTGGTCTCTTATCGTCGATTCTCTTAAAGGTGAGGTATTACTGTATTCCACCGCGCCGGCACGGCCGGCACCGTGCTCGGCAGGGGCTTCACAATGCGAACATCGGACGTTATGTCCCGGTACACCCGCCCCCTCCACCGCTGTACTGGGATGCTCCACCGTCACCGGATTATTCGCCGGGACCTACTACAGACGAGGAAGAAGGGGAAGATCCATCACACGGCGATCAAGACTTTTCAGTTTTCTTCTGTGACTCCACGAACGATTCAATCACGGCATCGGCAACTTCAATTTACGGCACTATGACTGTGTTGCGGGCTGGCACTGCACTGCCACCGCCTGCTAGTGGCTAGAAAGTTAATCATGCCGCTCCTGCACAGTGAGAATGACCGTAGCTGTATGTGCAGAGGGGTCCGATCACGGGCCGGTTTTAGCTTTGCAACTCTTGACTGGGAACAGCCCCTGCAAGAAAGGACATGCCTTCCCTTAGAGCTAGATTTCCACCGCTGTAGATGGTGTTTGTTCACAGGTTTCCACTTCGGCTGGCCGGTCACCACACTAGGTGGTGTGCTGGAATTGTCACACCGCTTACTTTTGTGACTCTTCCAGTAGTAGTGTTTATGACTGTCACCCGAACCAGAACCCTAACTGTTTATGCCCATATAACAGGTTAACTTATCAACTTTATCACATTCTGAGAAAACTATCACTGAGTGAATATACCCCGGGTCTTAGGGGTATATCCGACACATTCTAGCATCTGTCATTTCCACACCTGACTTCCTAGGGGCTGTCATCACATTCATTTCAGCGGAAGCTATATCACTTCGTATTATCTTGTGTATAGCTTCACAGTTTCACGGTTGACATATGCGAGCGTTGCACACCTGTTAGTAGTGCTTCACTGTGTGTGTTCTTACAGGTTTGCGCCCACCACCGGCCTTAGGTGGTTATTTATTACCGCCGAGTATGGCTGGCTAAACGCCTTTATATGGGCGTGGGGCTGAGAATCAGGGGATGAAGTTCTAGAGTGCACTAGTCACGGGGTAAGGTAGTGTGAGTAAGAGGCAAGCTTTTCCGTTGTGAGCACAATTGCTTAGGAATTAGATGGACCGGAGTAGCTACCCGCAGTCTCCGAAGCAGTACGCGCGTCGAAATCAAGCCTCACAACACGATCGCCGGCCCTCGCTCTCTCACCCTACCCTACCCCATGGCTGTAAATTTCTGAACTTTGAACCTGAATTTGAACCCCTTGCCCTTATTTTCTATCACTTGCTCGAGTATAAATTTGTTTTCTCTTAACGAGATCTTCACCGTGTATTTTTTACATCTTTGATTAGACTACATTTTGAATTTTGTTTTTTTTACTAACCCAAGAGTTGACCTATAACTGCTGAAATCTCCGGCATGGCTTCAACGCCTTATCAGCTCATGGCTCCAGCGCGACTGAGAGCTCACCCAGCAGGTGCCTCCAAGAGGCAACTGCAGTTTGATCAACTGGTGCCCACACCGGTTGCCGCGGCTTCAGCACAATCAACAGCCGAAAAGAAATTTGATGTTGATGCTGGAAATTTGCTGGACGATCAGCAGAAGATCGAAGCCCTCGTAAAGGGGATTAAATCAAAGCTGTGTGGCAAAGGGGACGCGATCGACGAGTGGAGATTTTGTGGTGACGAGTCCAATGCTCGTTTACTACTTGACTCCCTCGTTGAAGAGCTTACCTCGCGCCTCACGCGCTTTAACCCTCTTTACGCACACGCTTTCCGGCTGGACGACGTGACGGCCACAGTGATGCCCAACGCTAACAAACTCTTGAAAGAGTTGTTGGAGTATCTCTGTGGTGGCCCAGCGCTCATCGCTTCAGTTCGGGAAGCACACCGCTACTTCCCTGACGATGGCAAGGTTATATTGACTGCCTTAGTCAGGGACGTAATGCCTGACTTGGAAGACTTCTCACAGACTGACTTCGTCTTCACTCGCAGAGTAGAGGTCACGGCTGGTGTCAACCCCAAGGATTTCATCAAAGCTTTCACTGATGCTATCAGTGGAGCTGCGACGGACTTGGGACAACACAGCCGCCTCGACATCTCGAGGGATAATTCTGTCCGTCTATTCCTACGTCGCGCCTGTCCTACCACCTACAAACAGGTGCACGAGGACTATGCGGATGAGAAAGTCAAGAAACACGCCGACCTGACCCTGGTTAGTTGTGGGCTCGCGATCCAGCGGGCCTACAACAACTCAGGCAAAGCGAAGGCACTGACTAGCGTTTTTTACAATGATTGTCAGGGATATGACCGATGATACATGTGTCATACATGTCATACCTGTCATACCTGTCATGTCCTGTCCTGTCCTGTCCTGTCATGTCATGTCATGTCATGTCATGTCATGTCATGTCATGTCATGTCATGGCATGTCATGTCATGTGTCATAATGACATACAGTCGTCAAGTATTGTCAGTACGGTCGACTATGATATGTACAGTCATAATGTCTGTCATCCACCTAAGGTGAGTGGCATCTGTCATCGAGAGGCCAAGTATATGGCATCGAGATGGCGAAGCAAGATACATCTTGAAAAGAACAAACTGACTTGTTCTGATAAGACACGTCTTCGCTTCAAGCATGCGTGCACTGAACAACATGCGAGCATCAAAGGCTATATCGACCAACCGATGCGGGAAGTTCACCTAGTGCTCTCGGGTTCACAACCCGATGGTGGTAACGCATGAGATGCGTGAGCGCATTAGAGTATATGAGGAGCATTGGGCTCAAGCAAGCACTTCTGGTCTACAGACTGCTGCACTCATATCCCACCAAACTATTGCGTTTCGCTGTTACCGTTCAATAACAGCAGCGTCACATATATTGTTCGTATAGAACCGTGACAGTGGTATTCTAAAGATGGCAAGTCTAGCCTTCGGTCATTTTTGGGCATGGTCGGCCAGTTTAGGAGATTTATTCCAAAATTCTCCAAGATTGCCGAGCCACTCAATCGCCTTCTGAAAGATAATGCAGAATTTGTCTGGGAATCTGAGCAGCAGCAGGCATTCGACAATCTCAAAAGTGCCATCTGCAATGCTCCAGTACTACAGCTTCCAGATCAGAAACTGCCATCCATTATGGAGGTCGATGGATCAGACACACACGTTGGCCAAGTAATCCTACATGGCTACTATCCCATGGTCCTTGTGGGAGGACCATAATCGATTATGGTCCTCCCACAAGGACCAATATTGCAAGAATTTAATTGGGCATTGGTTCGGATCTAGAAGGCGCGCCCAATGATTTTTAGTATCAATGGGACATATATTAATTACTTCGATGCTTGGTCCGGCCTGGATCCACCCAATATATCCATGGCGTTCGCATTTGCGACAAGCACCCTCAACTTTTTCAGATTGCATTTTTTGGAAAATTCAAGAAGGCACAAAAAAAAGATACGATATCTTCACTAATTTTTTGGGAATAGTATGTGCAGGCTACACCTGCGTCCATGCGATCATATCGATCTTATACACATGTCCCCATCATATTTGGGTCATACGTCATGTTGGAGTGCATATATTGGCCATCTCTAATGCTTATTAACAACCGTACACCTTTTTAGTCGGTTTTTTAGCCGGAATGGGATAATCGGTGCAAACATGACCCATTATCCACGATGCCCGCTAGAGTGCATTCACAGTGTGGTAGGAGCGTATGGTGCTTAAACTTTTGAAGTATATCCATAAAATGATTTTTTGACAGCTTAACATAAGCCATATGGGCAAGTATGTGAGCGATGTGCACTCGTTAGCTTGACGCGAAGTGAAAATTAGAAGTGCAAAAATCACAAAATCCTTATTTCACTCGGGAGTGATCACCCGCCACGGTAAACGAGTGCTCAGATGGCGACTAGAGTGTGGACTATCCAACTAAGTTTTCATATTTGGTCATAAACTCGAGGTGTGCGACCATGAGCGGCCAACACCGCGCACCATGCAACCGCTAGGACGCTTAAAGACTATGGTCCTTGTGGGAGGACCATCTTTTTTTCGACGATTTCGATAAAAAAACATATCAAAAGCGCACCCTTTAAGCACGCCCCTCTAGCACACGCGTGGACGATCCTGTAGGGGAAATTATTCAATTGACTCATAAATATGATGCCAAAAGCACATATACGCCTCAAAGATCCATGTGGCACTCATAATAGTCATCGCGCGTTGGTCCTTGTGGGAGGACCATGAATTTGGATAGTATCCATACAGGATCAAGGCAAAGGTATGAGGCCATGTGGCTATCACAGCGTAACACTTTCTGACACACAGAGACGCTGGCCTATTCCTGAGATTGAGCTATTTGCCATTGTGGAGGGCTTCCGGTTCTTTCGCCACATCTTGCTGGGAGCTCCAGAGACTACCGTTCGCTCAGATCATCAGCCACTGGTTTATTTCCAGTCCAAATCTACACTAAGCCCCAAACAGGCGAGGTGGTTGGATGAGCTCTCCGAGTACAACTTTCGGATTGAGCACATTGCAGGCGAGACGAATAAGGTTGCAGATGCCCTTACACGTATTTCTGCCCATTCGAACTCTCCGATAGTCTGCAACATCACATTGCCTCATTGGCAAGTGCATCAGCTGATATAACATTTTTTACCCTGCATCAAATTGATATGACAGGAGCGGGAATTGATCCTTCCTTGCTGAGGTGTAGTGAGCCTTGTACAAATCATACCCTTGCACAGATACTCATACATGCGGGTACCATATCTGTGGATAATAAAAGCTGCTATACTGCCTTTGTTCCATTTATTGTCGCAGGGGGGGTTGGGATTGGTTCTAGGACCCCACCTACCCAGCGGACATTTTCATGGATTCACCGGACAAAAGCATCCCTCGACCCCACCCCCACCGGACAAAAACGGAAATCCCAACCCCCTCGCGACAATGAATGGAACAGCCCTTTGCCAGACCGTAATTTGTCATTCGGATCTTATGGCCAGTCATTCTGAACTGCCGGAATGTTCTGAGGTAGATGGAGTTGTGATCCTGAGTCGTGCTTGACACACATGACTAACACGAATTCACATTAGTGTGATTTGTCGGCAGACCACTGACCTGGCTTGCGGCAATAGCGCAACACACTGGACCGAAAAAGGAGTTTGACAGATCGGGTGAGGACTTAAAGTGGACTCGTAGAGACCCTCCGATATCTCGTAAGCAGCGCCTTCTCCGCCTGCATTACAACAAACCTCCATTCGGCCGTTGATCCTCCATAGCAGTTCCAGGAGGGGAGGAAGGGGTGGATGCACTATATCGCCGTGCATTATATGCATTATATCGCCGTGCATTATATGCATTGTATCGTTCGTTAAATCGTCGACGGCATGCGCATATCTCTCCGTAACGTAAACCTCGGACAAGAGATACCCTGAGCGTCACTCTGAAATACGAAACGCCAAGCAATCAGGGGGGGGGCTACATCCTAAGAACTGTAGGGCTAAAAGCCTAAGGTGAGGGTTTAAAGTGGACTCAGTTTCCCCCGATATCCTAAAAACACCTTGAGGGACGCCTCATCGGTGTAAGAAGACTGGCCAGTTCAACAACAAAGACATCAAAGACATATACAAAAGGTATGCACCTATATTGTGAGGTCACAACACTTCTAAGAGGGGAGATCTGTCAGGGATATGACCGATGACATATGTGCCATACATGTCATATATGTCATACCTGTCATGTCATGTCATGTCATGTCATGTCATGTCATGTGTCATAATGACATACAGTCGTCAAGTATTGTCAGTACGGTCGACTATGTCATGTACAGTCATAATGTCTGTCATCCACCTAAGGTGAGTGACATCTGTCATCGAGAGGCCAAGTATATGGCATCGAGATGGCGAAGCAAGATACATCTTGAAAAGAACAAACTGACTTGTTCTGACAAGACGATCTTCGCTTCTAGCATGAACAGAACATCATGCGAGCATCAAAGGCTATGTCGACCAGCCGATGCGGGAAGTTCATCTAGTGCTCTCGGGTTCACAACCCGATGGTGGTAACGCATGAGATGCGTGAGAGCATTAGAGTATATGAGGAGCATTGGGCTCAAGCAAGCACTTCTGGTCTACAGACTGCTGCACTCATATCCCACCAAACTATTGCGTTTCGCTGTTACCGTTCAATAACAGCAGCGTCACGTATATTGTTCGTATAGAACCGTGACAATGCTGCAGGTCGCCGCCACGGTGAACGTGGTGGCCTGGACCCCAGGGGAGCTCCCGACCGCCCTCATGCCCGCACTCGTGACGTGTATTTTCCTGCTCGTTCTTCCCACCCTTTTAAGGGGAAGGGAAAGAACTTCCGCTTTGCTGCCTCCCCCTTGGCGAAGGGGGGGGGATTGGTCGCAGGGCATCCGCAGGAAGGGAAAGGGCAAAGGCAAGCAGGGCAAGGGCAGAGGCAAACAGCAGAAGGCCCGCGTCACCTTCCACCCAGGGGCCAAAAAACAGTTCTACGGAAACTGTTGGTCCTGCGGTGGAAGACACCGCCAGGCAGACTGTGTACACACACACAGCACCTGGCGGCACACTCGATGCGCCTTGATCCTGAGGCTCTGGCCGAGGGAGCCTTCTATCACCGATGTTCTGATGGCAGCACGCTACCAGGCGGCTTACGAGCATTCGGAGGAGGCTTTCCAGGCGGTCTGCTGGGAGCACGGCACACCTGACATCTGTGACTCATCGGAGTCGGTGTGCACGTACCCGGACGACGGGTCTCTGTCCTTTGCCGCCTACCTCACCCAGGGGGATGATGCTTCTCATGCACCCGCTTGGGCACCGCAGGAGTGGACTGACTCCGAGTGGGATGCTTGGGAGCATGATTCCTACACCCAGGAACAACATGACGAGTGGAATCGGCTACAACGGAAGGCTTCGGCGAAATTCCAAGCCTTTTGCTGTGAAGGGGGCGACCCAAACTACGATGAGCTAGATCTTCAGGAGCCTCTCTCCTCCCTTTCTCTAGGGAGAGTTCATTTCGGCAGCTTCGGGGTGGGTGGTGTCGATCGTGACACCACACCAACCCCACCGGCCGATGACCGCATGGACTCTGTTGCTACCCCTGAGGCACCGCTTGATCTCTCTGCATTCTACACTGCGGCCCCGAGCATCACGTGTTCACCATGTGACACACACACTGCGTCCATCCGGTCACATCCTGAGGCAGGTGTGATGTTGGACGGGACCGCTCTGCCACCGGTGCACACCGTGCCGTCCTCGATTGACACACCTGGCGGTGTTGATCAGGAGGACACCTGTATTCACCCTGTATCAGCACTGTTTGCACACGACACACCCCTGGAGCCTAGCTCCGGGTTGTTTGCTGACCTGGTGCTTGCAGATGAACTTCGGTTCCAGAGAATGGCCGAACAACCACCTAGTGAGACTCGGGAGTCTGAGGGGGCTTGGGGGCCGAGGCCTTGGAGTCCACAGCTGGAACCTGTGACTGGGCCGGAGCCCGGCCCCTTCGAGGAGCTTCGGCGTAGCTTCGGCACTCCTCCCGACCTCACCGACAGGGAGCGGGACCACTGGGACAGGATGTGGTGTGAGGATCACACCCAGCCTACCCAGTGGCACGACACCCTGCCGGCTTCGGCCGCAATGACATCGAGGGAACCGCGAGCACCACATCCGGTAGTGCCCTTCCCTCCCAGCTCTGCCCCGTGCTATGGGTAGCCCCTCATTTGTGTCGCACTGGTTATTTTATTTGTCGTGTCGCAAAAGATTCGTTTATATTAACGACGCTTCGCAGCTTTTTCAGTAATATGCTGTTTTTCATTTCGTTTCCCTTAAAGGAGCGAAACAGGTTTCCTGGAAAAAAGTGACATCAACAGGCCACACCGCAGGAGTTGTCCCTCAAAAATTATGCCGTTGGAAATTTTCCAAAAACTTTCTGCCCATGTCAGCAGTCCTACCCCGGATTGTGTCGAGCGCTCGCGCTTTACCGGCCAATCATGATACGATAGCATCTCAGCAGTCCTACCCCGGATTCTTTCGACCGACAACGAGAGAAACGTTTAACAATTCAAAATTATACCACGAAGATATATATGCTGTTTTTCATCCATGTCAGCAGTCCTACCATGATTGTGTCGAGCGCTCGCGCTTTACCGGCCAATCATGATACGATAGCATCTCAGCAGTCCTACCCCGGATTCTTTCGACCGATCGTTCGTAACCGACAACGAGAGACACGGGTAACAATTCCATATTTTACCCCGAAGATATGCGGAATTTACAATTATGAATTTGTCGCAAAACTGCTCTAACAGGTTTACCGATCTCAACATCATCATCAGCAGTCCTACCCCGGATTGTTTCGACCGATCGTTAGTAACCGACAACGAGAGACACGGGTAACAATTCCATATTTTACCCCGAAGATATGCGGAATTACAATTATGAATTTGTCGCAAAACTGCTCTAACAGGTTTACCGATCTCAACATCATCATCAGCAGTCCTACACGGGTAACAATTCCATATTTTACCCCGAAGATATGCGGAATTTCCAATTATTTACGCATCTCGTCATTCAAGATCATCTCACCACTCCTATCGGCGGCGCGGCCCGCACAAAAGTGGATATGATATGATCCTGGTCGGCAACGTTTTCATTTTTCTCCAAGCTCTTATCTTGCGCCTACCTGCTCGCTGTCTCAGCGCGCGGCTTGTGTTTTGGTTTGATTAATGATTTTTGCGCGCTACTTTTCTTTAGCGATATTTCATATTGACCATGTTTTCGTGTGCATGCGTGGAACCCGGCGGGGGGGCGTTCCTGCGATGTTCTCACATGAGCTGCATCCCACCAGCAGCCCATCCTGCGATATATGGATGATTGGAGGCCGTCGGGCGTCTTTGCATCCCGCCTGACGGTTTGGGTTCAATTTCCAACAGGAATTCTTCCTTCCTGAGCAGCGCTCTGTTTTTTTGCAGGTTTATGCTGTGCCTTTTCTGAAGGCGCCAGCAACGGCCATAGTGTATAATTCATGCTGTGCCTTTTCTGAAGCCGCCAGCAACGTTCCTGGGGGCATCTTTCCCTCTGGCCCTACTAAGCTGAAGGGGTGCTTGGAGACCGGCGGGATCCTCCGACGGGTTGGGTTCGATTCCCAACGTCTTTACTAACCAGCGTTTCGTTTTTTGCAGGTTTTGTTTTTTACGCCGAGCATCTTTTTATGCCGCCAGCAGAGTGCTGGCGGCATCCTGTGACTTCCAGCTCTGCTTAGGTTTCGCCGATTATTGATGTTCAGAATTTTAGATTTCCCACCCACTGTTCCGCTGCTGTTTTCAAAACGTCTATTTTGTACGTAGACGCCCACCCGAGGGTGAAATGCGGACAGCAGTTGGCTGTCGGTATTGGGTTCGATCCCCAACGTCCTGACTGATTCGCTGTTCGTGTGCTGCAGGAAACGTTTTGGTTCTGAAGATTTTGGAACGTGCGCTGTGCTCTAGTTTCCTAGTTTAGATTTTCATATCGCCCTCGGGTAGTTGAATCCTTGTATTAGAAACTAGCAGCCTAGTAGTAATAAGTAATTATGCTAATATTTTTTAAGAGAGTAATCGGTTTTTCTCTTTGTAGCTTTATCCATCTGAATCCTTATCATCAGAGTGATATTGAGCTCTATTATGGTGGTCACCACGACACGACAATCACCAACGCAAATTCCAAGCCCTTCATAAACACCGTGAAATGGCCCAAGGTTCTTACACTCATGGGATACCTCCCTCCCCTTTTTGGTACTGTCCTCAACACGATAGGTGTTCCCCGTGGCAAGATTAAACCTCTCCTTAAAAAACTTTCAAGGATTTGTAGGCAACACACCAAAAATAGGCGAGACGTGTTTCTGTTAAACACCACCACCACCTTAAACACTGACCCGCATACGGTTGACATATCGAGCAGTGAAACCATGACAGAAACAGAAGCTGTGCAACAGTCAAACGACTTTCTTCAAACCCTCCTGCAATAATTTTCAAAAGTCTTGCAATATAAGATGGTTCCGTGTCCCCAAGGGGAGGGGCCGTCCCCCCCCTCCCCTCCCCCGCCACCCCCCCTCTCCCCGCCCACCCTGACCCCCTTCCTCAACGTCTCCAAAACCCCCTTAATTCTTCTCTCGCTTCGACTTCCCTCCCCACCGCTCAGATTCGGTCACCCCTCCACTCACCCGGCCATGGCTGCTTCTCCATCTTCTAGAGTTTTTTATTGCCTAGCACTTAGCTTTGTCTCTAGATGTCACCCTGCTGAAAAGTGGGCTGAGCCCCTTTGTGGGCGCGCTATAGCAGAGGGAGTACCCCCTGGTGTTTTCACTAGCCTGCTCTGCAGGGATACCGCACTCTCAGGACTTTGTCCCCTTTGCTAGCGTAAATGTTTTATTATTATTATTATTTCCATCTGAAATGCTTGCTTGCTTGCTACTCATGTATGCCTCGTGCGATATGAATGTCCCCAAGTGATCGTATAATACACCTGTGTTTTATGTAATATTCGCGGTACTACTCGTTCAGTAATTTTGTTTTTCAAGTCATAATCGCGGTACTATTCGTTTGTGTTCCCCCTAGCTTAATTTCATTTTCGGAAACTTTCTGTGAATTTTCACGACAGAAATGAGCGCGGCGCTCATGACTGTCGCACCTGCGACATATATGAGCGCCACGCTCATTTCTGTCGCACGGTATTACAGTTTGTCGCACGGTGCAACAACAAAATAACCGGTGTGACAAATTTGAAGTGCTTCCTATGTCAACGCAGGAGCTGGACTGTATGCCACGGCTACCGACCCCTGCCAGCGGACACGGGGTGTCTGCGGGGTCCGTAGGCGGGGCCTCGGACGAGCCCGACTGCCCTGAGCCCAGGAGCTCAGGGAAAGGACAGTACTCTGACCCCCCACCGCCCGTCACCGGACCTACCCCGCGTAGAGGTGTAGGTAGGGGTGGTGTACCCTTCTACAGACATGCCCTCGTCTCCACACTCGTTGTCCTCTGCTTCCTAGGCTGTGCCATGGCAGATGTGAGCCTGCTTGTAGGGCAGGAGGACACCCTGTACGGACTGAGACTGCTATCACCTGGGGGCCCACGGGGAGGGGCCCAGGGGACGGGGACGGGGATACTGTCTGATGGTGGCTTTGATGGTGGCACTGGGGATGGTAACACTGGGTATAGTGGCTCATGTGATTGGGACTGGTCAGATCTTGGGGCAGGACACGGCTCTTCCTCTGGACCTGGTTCAGACAGCTTTCACAGCGACCACAGCCAGTTCACCAGCTCTGGTATGCCGCCCGATACCGCCTCCCAGATACAACTCTTCCGGGCAGCAACAACATCAGACAGTGAGGACCGCCGTAGGAGGACTCGGCACCTCACAGCTCTGGCTCTGGCAACTATTCTGGCTATCATAATACAGTGTCTGTTTCTCTTCTTTCTGGACTTTCAGTCACTCTCAGGCGACAGTGCATTGGACAGAGGTTTCGGTGGTGTCAGCTCAGCGGCCTTGCATGAGACTGGCAGTGTCTATCAGACCACCTCACACCTTGCAGAGATCATGGTCACAGTCGGTGGTGCCTTTGTACGCATGTCTTGGTGGCTCGGTTTCACCTGGACAGCACACGGCACACCACCGCCTGGACTGGTTTTCACCAGTAATCCAGTTATTTCAGCCTTTGCATTGTCACGAGAGGGTGGCGGCATTGTGGTAGACTCTGGTGCCACAGGCAATATCACAGGCACCAGGTCTAGGATCTCAGCTTTGGACACATCATCCACTATTGGGTTCTCTACAGTGATGACAGGACCTGTGTCCAGGACAGACGGGACCTGCATACTGCACCTGTACGGTCGTGAGATCCTGTCAGGAGAGATAGATGAGTATTCTATTCCTGGCTGCCACTTTAAGGAGGGCGCCAGGACTCTTCTATCTACCCGGGTTATGCTCAGGCACGGCTTCAGTTCTCCAGACTTTATTAGCATGACTTATATTCACTTGGACTCAGGCAGGACATACCGTATCATGGACAATCAGGTGGATTACCTCTGGGATGAGCCACAGAGCCCGCATACTCACCACTTCGGCTCGGCAGCTGTCAGGACCCGCACAGGAGACTCATCAGACTGGCAGTGGAGTAATAGTGAATACACTAAATGGGCTACTACTCACGGCTCTCCTACAGCTACAGCTAAACTTGGTACCCCAGCTTTTGATGTATCTATGTATGGTGACTCTCTGCCTGTTGGCGAGGGTAACAACCACCCAGCTCTTGAACATTGGTCTATATCAGATGATTGTCACAGTAAACAGTGGACGGGACAGTTCTTCTACGGCAATATTCCCTTCAGTATCAGTATGATTGACAGAATGTTTACTAAGGGCAACCATGACTTTCCTCTTGACCCGCATAACACCACCTACTTCTGGATTGTCCCACATATGCCCCAACACCGGATATGGCATAAGACATGTACTATGGAAGTACTGCATATCTACCCTAAAGGCAGTAAGAAGATCTTCAGTTTCTCACGGAAGCATACCTATGCATCTAGTCACCCACTGACACCGGCTGGCTCAGATGGCGGACCTGACAGAGTATTCATTGATGGCACTCCCTTTGAGATCTGTATTCTGTCCAGGAACAGGAACACTCCTGTTCGGGTCAGTCCCTTTGTGCAGTTCCATGCAGTCATGGGTCACGGCTCTACGGGCAGTCTGCTCAGGCTCTACAACCTACCTGGCATTCAGCTCGGTCGGCCTAGCTGATATCTAGGCGAGCTATAGCAGCCATGCCGACCTGCTCTCAGTTTTGTGCAGTATGCTGTATGTGTAAGCTGAAGCAGAAGCCCTGCGGCCACCATGCCCAGTTGAGATCAGCTACCATCCAGCCCGGCCAGAAGTGGGCTGCTGACATGACCGGACCTATTACACCAGCTGGCTACAACGGCCACCTGTACCGAAGGATGTCAGTTCATTGACTATGTCAGCAGATTCATATTTGTCTATACCTTCGTACAGAAATCAGAATACTACACCTGCCTGGTTCATTTCTACGGCAGCTTACATGCAATGGGTTATGCACCACAGTCCATTGCACTCCATACAGACTGTGCTCCAGAGATGGGTGATCCTCGGTGTGTTGCTTTCTATCAGAAGCATCGTATACTGCATCAGAAATCATCACCTACGGTACATACAGACAATGGAAGTCGAGGAAGCACTCCATGCGCTGCAGCAAGAAACCGATACCCTTATAAGCGAAACAATGGAAAAGCTGATGACAGACGGCCGGACCCAAATAGCAATTAAAGATACGGAAAAATGGGTGATGGTGATGCTCACATTGACACACCGAGACATGCAGGCGCACGTGTGGCTACCTGCTGGGGGAATAGAAAAACAGGACGAACTACTGATAGCTGTAGATGTTTGGGCCCTACTGAGAGAAGCTTATGACTTGCGGCAGGTGCACTACAGTGGACTGACGACACATAGCACACCACCAGAATGGGAAAAATTCAGCCAGGGGGAGCAGGCGGTGCGAGTGGCGGGAAGCTGGAAATACTGGCATGTTGATGGCAAGCCAGGGCAGTTCAAGCTCGGGATTAGAAATACGGCACAAGCACAAGGGGAGCTTCGAGAAACGCGGCCGGTGACGGGACAAACAACCGGGCCGACTGAGGAGGACACGAAACGCGATGAAGGACGGATGGATGGCAGCAGGGAGCCCACCATGGAGCGACAGGCCACAGGTGAAGCAACGGAAGAAAAGCGCACAAACCTCACGGACAGACTAGTCCAGACTACGCTACAGTTCTGCCCGGAGAGCGCAGAACAAGCAAATGAAAGATTAAAGGAGGAAGAAAGAACGGTAGTAAGGAAAAAGCTACGACCTCCCACAAGCACCAAGAGAAACCCGCCGACTGATACACCAACAAAAACAAACGAAAGGGACAATGAGGAAGCTGAAGGGCCCCTTGGAGACATTAGAGCGCCGTCCCAACCGAACAAAGCAAACAGTGAGGAAGCGAAGGGGTCCCCTGAAGCAAGGAAATTTTGGGGAGGGGGCATGCCAAAAACGGAGGACCTAGACGGGGAAAAAATGACAGACGGACAGCAGCACACAATAACGTTCCTCACGTGGAACATTCAAGGGTCAAGGCACTCCTTGTATGAACTGGAAGAACAAATGGAAAGGTGGGACATTGATGTAGCGGTGATTACGGAGACAAAAACTGCAAACGATGACATAAAAAGGCACTTCAGAGACAGCCTGCGGTCCAATATATGCACCAGCGCGCCGGGAAGAGGTGATGAGAAGGAGGAACACCAGACAGCTGGGCTAGCTGTCGTACTCAGGGGGGAACACGCAAAGCCGCACAATTACACGGAAGTAAAAGTCCCACACCTACAGGGAGTACTCACTCATACAATGCTGCACTTCCCGGGGCAGAAATACATACACCTGATTGGAGTATACTACCCAGTGGAGGGAAAGGAGACTGCAAGAGAGGAAGGGTACCAAGAGGAACGCACCAGAAGTGAGGCCAGGAAGGGTATACGAGAGTACGTGCAAATGGTAACCTCCGCCAGTGAAGGCAATGAAGACGAAACTGTCCTTGTGTGCGGAGACTTGAATGCCACGACCGGAGAACCGAGGAATAGCAGAGACAGGGAATGGAACAAGGTACTCGATGCAATGGGGCTAACAGATGTAGGGGGTTCAAGGGAAACAACACTGACCTGGCACAACAGGAGAAACATAGACAGAATGCTAGCCAGCAGGGCTGAACAGAAGTACTACACGCAACCCACGGAAAGGGAGCTTACTGAACTTCACACAAGTGACCATAAAATGATATGCACCACTCAATTGGACCTGAAGGCCTGGGGTACCCACCGTCCAACGGCACAACTACAACGAAGGGCTAAAGCGGACAGGCTAAGACTGCCCCTGACCGAGAAGGAAGGAGCCACTCTGAGGCAAGTGCTTGACACGGCATACACAAGGGAGCCGCAGGACGAATTGCGGGAGGCAATAGGCATGATAAAAATGAGCACCACAATAAGGCACAAAAGAAAAGCGATAGACTATGCGGGGGAAGTGGTAGCAAGAATACTGGGCACGGCAAAGGAAGAGGCAGTACAAAACGCCAACCTCCCTAAGCCAGCGGCGCCACCGGAGGAGAAACACAGGCTGCACTTACCGAAAACCCTACGT
The DNA here is from genome assembly GCA_001247695.2 of Cymbomonas tetramitiformis. Taxonomy (NCBI): domain Eukaryota; kingdom Viridiplantae; phylum Chlorophyta; class Pyramimonadophyceae; order Pyramimonadales; family Pyramimonadaceae; genus Cymbomonas; species Cymbomonas tetramitiformis. The sequence goes on along the minus strand of LGRX02033584.1, from coordinate 26,043 downwards.
AAGGAAAGGGATGGACACCTCAGGGAAAGAAACAGATGCAGGTTGAATATGAGCCTATGGAAGAAGGACATAGAGGCACGGGAAAGTGTACCAGAAGAGATTAGAAAGGCGGACTTCGACAACAGAACAGAGGAGATGAGAGAGTGGGAGCAATGGGAAAGGGAGCAAAAGAAAATAGCGGCCAAAGAAGCACGGAAGTGCATTACAGAACACGAGGCGAACCGGAAACAAAAAACGAGAATAAAAATGAGAGAAATGTACTGGAATAACATAAAGCACTACCATAAAAAGATATACAGACAGGAGGTAGAGAACGGAAGTGCGCCGGCGGCAATAATACAGGCCATAGAAACCAGGCACGGGAAGCTGGTGGTTGGACAACAAAAGGTAGCACAGGCGATGGGGGAACACATGGCATGGTCGGCCCCCTACAAAATGCGGGAGCCAGAGCGAGGACTCGCGGAAGCACCACCGTGGCTGGATAAGAAGTACAAGAACTATATGCAGAAAGACAAATGCGAGAGACCAGACCAGACGAAAATAAACCTGAGGGTTGATGAGGAGGCATACAGACAGGCTGTGAGAAAAATGAAAACCAACAAGGCGGCGGGACCCATGGGAATACAGAACGAGATATTGAAGCAGATGCCAGACAGATTCCACGAACAACTATGTGAACTCATGCAGCTGATGTGGGAGAACAGACACACGCCACTGCCATGGAAGAAAGGGTACTTCTGCTTCCACCACAAGCAGGAAGATGTGACTCAGCAAAAGAACTACAGACCTATAGCGCTACTAGACTGTTTGTTCAAACTGTACACCGCGGTGCTCACAAAAGTGCTAGCGGATTTCTGTGAAATAAATGGAATGCTCTCGCAGGCGCAGGAGGGCTCGAGGGAAAAGCACAACACGATGAGGCAGCTAACTAGGATAACGAATGCCATTGAAGACGCGAACCTTTTCAAGCAGGAGCTACATGCGACCTACATAGACTTCGAAAACGCGTACGGGTCAGTACACCCCTGGCATTGTTGTTTCTGGAATAAATTAAATCGGAGGTGCTATTATTACATATAAATGACAATGACAATAGACAAAGCTAATTATCTAAGTCAAACTTCAAAATTCTACCGACAATACAAAAACAAAAAATTAAAAAGCAGTAAATTCAGGAGACAAACTCCGTTTCTAAGCCGACAAACAATTAGTAATGCGATAATTCAAAGTCACATATTACAGTTCATTATCGACAAACAAAGTATTATACCATAAATGGATACCAACTTAAGTGGTCACAGTGTTTCATGCTCACTCAGAGTCCTGATCAGAGTCTGCGCCTACTGCACACTTGCGCGCACGGTGTGCTTTCATTGCGCGTGCCAAAAGGTCGTGCAATTCATGAGCTTGCTTCCTCGGGATACACCCTACAGAATCGTTTTCATCCTCCTCCCACGCCCAAAAAAGTGTGTCGCCGTCAAACTTCAGTCTCAGTGATTTTGTGCTTGCAATCAGAAAATGCATGAGCCCTGCTAACACTTTGAATACTGACTTGCTGTTTCTTGTTGTGGCCTACAAAAGCGGTGCTCGTTGGTTTGTAAAATGCTTGTGTCATCTTCCCTTCACTAAGATCCACCTCCATACACTCCAATAGTGTCAGGAGAGGAGACAACCTGTTTGCAATCTTGAACTGAAACGTGAATTCATCACGTTGGCTCGCCTTCACTATGAAGAATTCCCTCGCATCTGCGTTACCGAAGTCCTCCAGAGTGAAGTTCATTCCTTCACTAGCATCGGAATCGTAGCCGCGAGTGTCCTCGCCGTCCTCCGAACTACTATCATCCTGCGCATCACCACACAAGACATTGGCACTTCACCGCACCGTCCAAGCTCCCATAAAACGCTCAAGTCCCAACTACCAAGGAACACTCAGTGCATATGTAATGTGCGCACCGTGAGACGAGTGCGTGAAGGCCCAGCTGCTTCAGAGCCTCCCTGCTTCTGCCGCTTGCTCACCGTGGCGCCCCTCTCTTGCCTCGCGCGCTTCTGCGAAACACTGTCGGTTGAAACACCTCTCAGGTCCATCTCTTCGCTAAGCCGCTCGATCTCGTCAACATCGTCTGTATCTGGAGAGGGCTCTCGTTCCCCTTCATCTGCGGTAAGGTTGGAGCTGCCTTCTGCATATAGCTTTCCTGTATACAAAAGAACGAATCGAGAGTTAAGCCAATGAGAAAAAACACTCGCGAAACAAACAAACACTAAAACAAATTGAAGCCCAGCATACATAAATCGTTCTCACCTTCCGCGTTCAACGCTCTCGCTTTTTCTCGTGTCGCAGCAAGCAATGCCTCACTGATCCGGCACTTGGCCCAACCTCGAGCGCGAGCTGGGACGTCATTCTTAAACTTTTCATACACAGTCAACGTCCACTTGCACAATAATGGCTTCACGTGCGATAAAGAAAAGTTGAATAGCATGCTCTGATACTCTACCCCTTCCCTGAGTTGCTCCGTGACTAAGCCAGCTATATATTCTTGTGACTCTGACCGTAAGCCAACTTTGATCGGACCCGTTCCATCGACGTCTGCCTTCTGTGCGTCTCCCGTCAACCCTCCCGGAACCTGACGGTGTTTAATACATGGCCACAGATCCTTCACTTTCCTGTTGTACTCTGTTGTCGCCTGTGGTGGCCATTTGTCAAGAATCGCTATGGACGGCTTTCAGCACAACCTTTAAGGCCAAACACCTGGGTCCTATTATATCCTCTATCCTCCAGATGGCAGTACAACATGATGATCAGGGAGTCTACCTCAATCAGTCACGGCAGACTAAAGACCTTATGACTACTAATAACATACCCGAGAGACTCTTCCGCACCCCTATGGACTCTAAACTGGCGATTACAAAACCAGCAGACCCTGACCTCACACTGGTCAAGCCCTATCGGTCTATCCTTGGGTCTCTGCTCTGGCACAGCCGCACCTCGCGGCCAGATATCTACTATGCTGTTATTCACCTATCACAGTTTGTGGCCTGTCCCTCAGAGGACTCCATGAAGGCTCTTATCAGAATTGCGCAGTATCTAGATTGCACGGCACACTACAGGATGGCCTTCTACTACCCTGATAGGCCGGCACGTGTGCTCACACTCTTTGTGTACTCCGATGCTGACCTGGCCAGAGACTTGGAAAATTCGGCTAGGTCATAATCTGGCATGGTTATATTCTTCTGTGGCATGATTCTACAATATGGTACAGTCAGACAGACTATCACAGAAACATCATCTACAGGTTCAGAATATGTAGCAGCATCTACTGCGGCTCAGCGGGTGGTGTCTCTTATGTTTATGCTGACAGAAATATTCGGTTTCATTCAGCACCCTATTCAGGGACAACCGCCCTCTACTACTGGCCTGGATTCCAAAATCACCGCAGCAGAACGGGTTGCAACCGATATTGCATTCAGTTACCCTGGATTACAGCTAGGCACCCTTCTTACTAAGCTCCTAGAATATACTACACCTACGGGTACAGGAGTCGGTGGTGTCAGGCCTGATGGCAAGTCGGTAACAGATGAGCTTGAAATCTATTCAGAATCAGACCGCAAGCCAGTGGACTATCAGAATATGAGGAGCACAGAGTACCTACCAGCCTCAGCTACCTGCCCCAGATTAGAGCTTCCAATTCCTCTTCTACTGGATAATGATGCATGTAGGTCTATTGCTGAGAACATTCCCCTATCCCAGAAAATCAAACATGTTCTGGTCAGATTCCATATGCTCAGAGACTTCGTTATTGCTGCATTGATGCTCTGCTGATTCTGAAGCTCCTTAACCAGGGTGTTGACTGTTTTTAGGAGCTTGTTAGACTCACTTTTGCCACCCTGATTATTCTGTTGTTGCTGTCCTCCTTTCCGGATATAATAAGGACTCTGAGCTGGAGGATTGCCTTTTATGGGCTTTCCATCTTCTGTCTTTACTGCGAAGCAATCCTTTTTGCTGGAAGAGTCACATAATCAGGCGGTGTGACTATTCCAGCAACCGTCGAGAATCCAGTTGAGTGGATGGCCCTCGTCATCCAACTTGCCCGGATTGTCACCGAGCATGTGAACCTGAATCAGCTCCATCAACAGAGATTGGGGTTTCTGATGGTTATTGACGACTTTGCCGTCGCGTTTGAACATCTGGTGAACGACCGGGAAGCCGCGCATAAGTGAAGCGCGGCTGTAACGTTCAGCGTCCCCCAGCTCAAAGTTGGACATCCACCGCGGCCTTTTAAAAGTCTCCCCCGCGGCATCGCTCTTTACATGGTACTCCAGGACCCCGCATTCAAGGTCATTGAAGCGTACGGTCTTGTTGGGGTTCATGTGCACGTTCCCCTTGTGCCAGAAGAACCGCTCCGCGCGGCCGGAGCAGTACTTGTCAATCACCTCCAGAAAATCGTTTTGTTGGACGAAACCGCAAGAGAAAGCGACTGTCCATGCCGGGGCGGTGGTCTTGGCGTTGAAAGACTCCAGGAACCTTTGCACGTCCTCCTTGGTCATCGCGTTGGGAGTCTTCTCCTTGTCGAGCGCGTAATTGCCGTCGATGATCGCCCCCGTGAAGGGCAGTCTCGGGATGAGGTTCAAATCGTCCATGCCGCCCTTGACGATCTTCCAACGAGGGTACATCGTCACGTCCAGAAGATGTGTGGGCTCGTCGTTCGCCAGCTCCGCCTCTCCTTGAACCGCAGGCTCCGGCCCTTCGGTCCGCGCCTCCCGATGCAGTTTGATATCGACTTTCACCTCGACCTGTTGCAAGCCTTGGATGTGAGCCGCGCTTGGCGCCTGCGCTTCTTTGAGGTTTGCCCGCGCGTTTTCGACGAAATTGAAAATCGCGAGCGGAATTTCCCCTGACCCCTCCCGGCGCGCTCCCCCCTTCCCGGTTTGCAAGCAGCCGATCAAGGACTCGATTTTCTCTTGAGAGCTCCAGTAGGTGGTGAACTCCGTCTTGAATTGATCCCAGGTTTCCAACCCTGCCGCGGACACCAAATGCTTCTGCACCATGCGTCCACAAATTCTGTACACACCGAACCTACCAACTACTCACAACCAGAACCATTTTTGAGTGAAAGCCATTGCGAATTGAGAAGTGACAACGGGTCTCATTCCGTGTCGTATGCGTATGCACCAACGTTAGTGACAACGGGCATCATTCCTAGGTTGGTGCTAACGCGACCCCCCCCCCGTTATAACGTACGTTATAACGTCAAAAGAGGGTGCACGTTATAACGTCATGTTATTTCGACGTTAACACTGGGCATCCTCTACAGTCTACACTCAGTTGCGTCACTTTATACTAGACTTCATATATGATATATCACTTACGTTATCATGTCATTACTTCATATATCACTCTTTATCTCACTTAATCATTTTTAGGCAACGAAGAGGCTTCCGTCATATGCAAAAAATGTCTGCTGGTCTAAAAGATAATGTCTGACTCCACACTTATTTAATAACTAGGTACCCACTTTAGTTATTACGTACATAACTATACTGTGATTCCTGATTCCTAATTCCTGATATCAGATTCCGTTTCGTTCGGGAGGCTTAAGTATGGGGGCTTAAGTATGGGGGGCAGAGTGCACGTTTTAACGCGCGCGTTATAACGCCAAAAGGGGGTGCGCGTTTTAACGCGTTATGAGTTATTACCAACCTAGCATCATTCCGTGTCTTATGTATGCAAAAAGTGGCGTGCTGTGCATATGCAAGTGCCATTGGTGCTGTCCAGCACGAGGGGTAACAGAATACCCGAGTCACCGCAGAACTGCAAACACTCACGACAATAAAACAGCAATACTCTTTCATCATTCAATATGGAATACAGTTCCAAGCGGGCGATAAGCCGGCAAACATTCTCGGGCTATAAGCCGGAGTTACGCAACCACGGAATACCCAGTGGTGCTTGACGCAGTCAACAGTTAGCCGAGATCGGAGTTTTTAACGGTTCTTCCCCTTTCCTTTTGCGGCATTCTGCGGACACTGCGGAGACATGTGATCTGGGGACCCACATACGAAGCAAACTCTACCCTGCACGACAGGCTGAAAGGGGCGACCACGGCCTCCTGGGAACCGGGTTTCATCATTTTTCTTCTTTTTGCTGTTTCTCTCCTTGTCAAGTTTCGCTGCGCGTTCAACTACGGCCTTTTTCAATTTATTTTCTTGCTCCTCAGTAGCCACCACTGGTTCTCCCTCAAACTCCTGAGCTGTGTGTGGGCCAACCAAATTTGAACGCAATATCGATAAGCTGGGCTTGGTCCTCGGCCCAGAGCATACCTTCCTCGATCGCGGCCTTCGCTTTTTTCACCTTCACCAGCTGCTCTTCAGTAATTGACTCAGGGGCCTCGAGCCCCTCAAGCTGCTGCTTCACAGTAAAAAATACGTCATCGGCCTTACTTGTCCACTTGCTCTAACTGACGCTTGCAAGATAAATCCTCGGACTTCGATCCTCCCTGCTTCGAGTGAACAAAACCGCCCGAGGTCCACGAGACTGGGCGTTGAAACTTTCGCTTCTCTGGGACCTTAGCGACTGACTGCAAGATCGCCGTCGCTGTTCCACTCGCTGCCCTGTTACGCTGCTCCTGTACCAACGCTGCCAAGTAGGATTGCAGATTTTTCTCAGCTTCGGAGTAACTCGGAGCGATATCATCCAATTTTGCCTTGTATGCCGCGTACTCGGGTGAAGCCTTCACGCGCGCAATTTTCTGTTCCAACTCTGCGTCAGAAAACTCATCCATACTGAAAAATTAACGAGATAACGAAAAAATAAAATTTCACTGAATACTCTTGAACGAAAAATAATACCCTTCCCGAAATCAGATCAACTATCGGAGCAGAACTCTACTGTACAGAGTTCCACACCTTATTATCTCTTAAACGTTGCAGACCCTCTATAGAGGGTTAACTATTTTTCATTGAATTCAATCTGTCATAACATGAGCTATAATTGGGGGACCCATGCAAATGACGGCTCTATTTCAAGATATGGACCTCCCCAATGTATATTTCCCTACAAAATAAGGATTATTCCAAGGGCTTGGACCGTCGGCTTGGAACCCCATAGGACCCGGTAGGACAGGTATGTGTTTGAGAGGCGTTGGCGTTAACACTGGGAATTCCAAGGGCTTGGACAGCAAATGTCCAGGTCCAAGCCCCGTCCAAGCCGCGGTCCAAGGGCTTGGACCTGGACATTTGCTATCCAAGCCCTTGGAAACCCCTTGGAATTTACATAAAATTCCAATCGGCTTCCAAGCCGTTGGACCGTCGGTTTGGAATACCGTAGGACCCGTCTGGACCGTCGGCTTGGAACCCCGTAGGACCTGTTATGATTGATGATTCCAATGGGGTTCCGGCGGCCTGGACGCGGCTTGGACCAAATAATAACGACATTCCAAACGGGTTCCAGCGGCTCGGCAACAGCTTGGAACGCATTAGGACCCGTATGGACCGTCGGCTTGGAACCCCGTAGGACCTGTTATGATTGATGATTCCAATGGGGTTCCGGCGGCCTGGACGCGGCTTGGACCAAATAATAACGACATTCCAAACGGGTTCCAGCGGCTCGGCAACAGCTTGGAACGCATTAGGACCCGTCTGGACCGTCGGCTTGGAACCCCGTAGGACCTGTTATGATTGATGATTCCAATGGGGTTCCGGCGGCCTGGACGCGGCTTGGACCAAATAATAACGAAATTCCAAACGGGTTCCAGCGGCTCGGCAACAGCTTGGAACGCATTAGGACCCGTTTGGACCGTCGGCTTGGAACCCCGTAGGACCTGTTATGATTGATGATTCCAAAGGGGTTCCGGCGGCCTGGACGCGGCTTGGACCATATAATAACGACAATCCAAACGGGTTCCAGCGGCTTGGTCATAACTTGGAACGCGTTAGGACCCGTTTGGACCATCGGCTTGGAACCCGGTAGGACATATTATGATTAATGATTCCAAAGGGGTTCCGGCGGCCTGGACGCGGCTTGGACCATATAATGTCGACATTCCAAACGGGTTCCAACCGTTTGGACTGCATTAGGAACCGTTTGGACGTCGGCTTGGAACTCAATGGGACCTTTTATAGTGGTTATTTACAAAAATGTTCCAGCCACCCGGAACTACGGTTCCAACCGTAAGGACCGGTATAGGTCCATCCGCTTGGAACTATGGTTCCAATCTGTTTTTGTTCTATATACATACAAACAGGTATCAAGGGCTTGGAACCATTGGTCCACGAGCTTGCTATTATGCATATGCAGTACAAAGGTGCTATTGATATGTATTGCTGTTTGAAATATTTACACAAAGAATCGTAAAGGTTCTCTATTGCTCTATTGTCTGGGCTCTAACAAGCTCTATATTCTGACAAAAATAGCAGTCATGCTGCCGCATCCTCCTCATCATCCTCATCTTCTTTTTCCTCATCCTCATCCTCGTCATCATCTTTCTCATCACCCTCCTTTTCGTCGACGACCTCCTCACCCTTTTTCTCTTCCTCCTCTTTCTTTTGCTGCTTGCTGCTTCCTTCAGGAGCAGCAGCTTTCCTTTTCTTGCCGAAGTCGACGTTCTTATCGGTTTGCACCGTGCTGTTTCTTACATATTTTGTGGGGATCCTGCGGAGTACAGACGGCGGGAACGGTCAGTCCAAGGGCTTGGAACGGCCCGTCCAAACCTGGGACGGTGTGGTTTGCGTAAAACAACACATACGCGTAAGTAAAAAGAAAATAGTAAAACAATGGGTAGGGACTAACCAGACAGTGGGCTTGTTTTTTACGGCGGGGACAATAGAGGAGTCGTCGTGGGCGAGGTCCTCGCCCTTGATCTTTGCCTCCTTGCCCATTTTCTTTTTTAAAAGTTTGATGCCCTCCGCATGGTGGGAGAGCATGCGGAAGACGTAGTCTTCTTCGTCCTTTATTGCGGAGAGGGTTACCTCCACGCAGTCCTTGGGCACGACAAGTCCCTTAAGACTTGCCATGCCCGTTGGGCCCTCCCCCACCACGTCTAACAAACCGCGCGCGATGCAAAACCTTGAGATGTTCGTGAAGGAATCCGTGTCCGCTGGCGGCCGCGACTTGTGCCCCTTCTGGGCACCGTGGAATATTTCGACGAAGCGACCGCTGGTGAGCTTACCATCTTCTTCGCTCTCGGTCAACGGTTCCTGTATATTCGAAACGAAAGACACAAAATATGTCAGTCACGGGTGGAACGGTGGTTCCAAAGGCTTGGACGATATTTAAAAAACGGTTCCAAAGGAGTTCCAAAGGGGTTCCAAAATAGTTCCAAACGCTGGGAATAGGCCCGTGCTCGTGCGTGAAATAAAGTTACTTAAAGAAACCCGTGGACTCACAGTTCCAGTTGTTTGGAACCACGGTTCCAGCGGCAGTACACACCTTTTGCTTTTGCGGAGGGGGCTCCTCCACCTTGACTTTCTTCTCTTCTTCTTCGCCTTGTCCATCGTCTGGGATGGACTCCTTTGTCCATCCATTGATAGATTTTACGGCATCATAGAGCGGCCCCGACTTCGGACGCCCAGCCTCCTGGAAGTTGAGGATCGCCTCGGTCTCAGCAGCGGTGATCAAGGACTCGGCTCTTCCAAATAATCGGAAGCCCCTTGCGGGGCCTTCGTAGCGCGCGAAGTACCCGTCCGGAAATTGTTTGGTGAACTTCTGTTTCCAGCGTCCTTCTGTGGCCTTGGTATTTTTCAAATACGCTAAGCGGCTGGTCAGGTACATGCTCACTTGGCGTTTCGGGACAGACGGCGTGACCGCGTGAATCTCCTCGATAACATCGCGGACTAAGGAGCTTTTTAATCGCGAGGAGGTGGCTCCCACCGGTATGTCGCCTTTCTCCATTCTCTTCTCGATAATGTCCCGGCCATGCGAACGCATGTCGTTGATGTCGTCTTGCGTGGGGCCAGCAACCCCGCCAGCTGTCTGCATTACTACTGCGGCGGGGGGATTTGAAGACTGCGGATGACAGGAGAGACGTTGCTCCATCTCCGCGATTCTTGCCATTAGAGCGCGGGTGGTGGAGTCTTTCGTATCGGTCAAAGCAGATTGCCGCGGCGACCTGTCCAGCAGCTTTTTCTTTACAGTTTGTTTTGGCGGTGGGGTCTTCCTATCGCTTCTCCTTAGTAGTCGTGTCATTTTTCTACGGTGTGGGTTTTCTGCGGTACGGCTTGAATACGGTGGTGTGCTGCAAAGAGTTTGACTCTCTTTAACGCACAACGGCCGCAACGGCCGCAAATCTGTTCCAAGGCAGGTCCGGCGGCTTGGTGCATTGGTCCGAGCGACTGGATCGCGTTATCGCGCTCTTTTTCGAAATTTTGAATTTCGAGCGGACCTGCGACTGCTGTCACCTCTGTCCTCCGTCGACGGGTATGACATTGCAATCGCTGCCGTGTTTTCCATCTTGACTTATCGATAGTCCAGATGGTAAGCCGTCGCTCTTCATAGCTCGCGGTCATGGGTTCGAATCCCATTAAAGGTTTACGGTGGACAGCTGGGATGTGCGCACATCCCTCCTGTTCACTGTATCACCTTTAGCCATTTTGAGTTTCGATTTCTGGAAAAATCGAACGGTCTTCGTTAATTTACCAGCCGATTACTTGTGCATGTGCACTATAGGAACCCTTAGATGTTTCATTTTGACTACCAGAAAAATCTGACGGTCTTCGTTAATTCCACACCCTGGGATCGGGTCGATAGCAAAAAAACGCCGACGTTCACGGGACTGTTCCTTTTTTGGAGCAAATCCTTCTACAGAATTCGTCGCAGCTCTATTTTTAGAAATTTCCCGTAAGATGTGCATAATTGACGGTAGAAAACAAATTTTCTGCATTTTTCACGTCGCTGCATATCAAAAACATCGGGGCCAAACATATGTCCACTTTTCAAAAAAACAGAAAATTTTCCGAAATTTTGTTTTTTGGGCTTTTTACACAAAAAACAGCCAAGTGTTAAGCTTTGAAATAAGAGGCTTCACTTTGGAATTCCAGGGGCATGGAATTTCTCAAGTGGGAGCAAATGTCCAGTTCCAATGGACTTCCAAGGGCTTGGATAAACCCCCAGAAGTGGACCTAGTCGATTTTTACCAAAAAAATTCCATGCCATTGGTTTGGGTGAGCCAACCCGTTGGAATATTGGTCCTTAGGTGATTTTTGCAATCCTCAAAACGTTCTAAAAAACTTTGTGAGGTTCCAATGCTTCACTTTGGAATTCCAGAGGCATGGAATTTTTCAAGTGGGAGCAAATGTCCAGTTCCAATGGACTTCCAAGCCTCTGGATTAATCCCCAGAAGTGGACCTAGTCGATTTTTAAGATGGCTTTTCCAAACCGATGGACACCGTAATCCCTGGCCTGTCCGGGCGCCCGGATTGTGCCTAAAAACGTAGAAACCCTGATATAAAGGTGACAAACCGGACTTTTGCCGAATGTTGAAGGTATTTAATTCCGACCGCCCGGAACCACGTTCCCACGCGCCGGACTATTGGTCCGGGCGCCCGGAATGCATCTGAATACCTTACAAGTCCGGTCAGACAACTCACACTTCTTACATGGATTCGCAGGAATAATGGCTAGGCAAAGGCGTGGACTAGCTCGAAACGAGAACGCGGAAGGCACTCCATGCCCATGCGATCAATGCAGACTCCGATTTTGCTACTCCAAAAGACAGATTAAGCGGCATTTGGTCCTACATCCGCCCGTCGCACGCCTCTCCAATGACCGAGATCATGAAGAAAACGACTCTCTTGACGGTGCCGAAAGTGTGAATGATGACGGTGAGACGGATCCACCATCAGAGACGGACGAAGAGGAAGAACACGAGGATGACACATATCTTCATGACCATGCCGAACGGATGCTCCGGAAGATCCGTGAAAACTTCTTCAGCCCGATTGAGTATGCCTCGTCCGACTCGGTGAGTTCTAAATCCCGTCCAAGCCGTTGGAACCATTGTTTAACAATATCCAAGCCCCGTCCAAGCCTTTGGAACAACCTTGGATTCCCCCACGAAGAAGAGTCCAAGCATCGTCCAAGCCTTTGGAACACCTTTAGAGCCATCACTGTAAGCCAGATTCTTACATCGCATCTTATTAGTTCAGGATTGCTGGGTTGATGGGAGTGGATGCCCGCCGTATTCTAGGAGGAGGAAAGTGATGCGCGCGAGCAACGTGAAAACGACCGAACAAGGGACCCGGAATTCATCATGGTAAGTTCAATACGCACAGATTGAATGCCTTCCGAAAACTGCACTATATCACTATTCCAAGTCATTGGAACGGTGCGTCCTTACGTGTGGAACCCCTCTGGACCAAAATCAATCAGATGCTGTGTGACTAAATTGCAGGAGGGAGAAAATGTGCATGACAAATCGACTACCCTTGCAAACCGCTTCATACTGGATCTACTTGAGGCCCACTCCAACCATAACTCGACCCAGGCGTACTTTGACACAATCCTGGAAATTCTGCGACGTCGAGTATGCGGCTTGGAGGTCGACGATGAATCAATCTCGACCGATGACGAGGTAGCACTACCTCATACCTACCAAGCGTGCGTGCGGTTTTTCAAGGATTTCCTCATGAAGTACAACGAGATGGATGTGTGCCAGAAGTGCAATTTTCTTTTCAAAGATCTGCTTCCCGAAGAGGCACCGACGTGTCCGAAATGCAACCACGGCCGGTTCAAGGAGCCATCAATGGTCGATGGCAAGTGGGAACCCGGAAGGGCCAAGTGCGTTTTCCGCTGGTGGCCGTGGACAAGGATACTGGAGGCCCTTTTCATGGATCCGGTGCAGGCACAGATGGCACGTTCATGGGAGAAAGTTGACTTGGATGAGCCGATCGTCAGAAGCACTGGAATATTAGGTGAGTAAACACTGTCAATTAGACTGCATGGATTGCTTATTCCGGGCGCCCGGATCCATGCCTCCACCCGGATGGAACATGCGTCCGGCCGTTTGGATATGTCACTACACCCATTTTGGTTGTCTTGGTATAGTCCAAACGTGTGGACTAGTCGTTCCGGCCGTTTGGAATTTTGCGGATGTAGATTAACAAAGATAATTGCGAGTAAATCTGCATGGATGGCACGTTCCGGGCGTCCGGAATGGCGTTCCATCCGTGTGGAATACGAGTCTGGTCGTAATGGATATGTTACAACAACCTGTTTTGTTGTCTTAGCATAGTCCGAGCGTGTGGAATACCTAATCCGACCGGTTGGACTAAGACATGTTAGTGCGGGTGTAGATTCACGAAGCTGGCAGAGGACCATGCTCGAGGACCCGGAGTTCTTCAAGGACAAGCGCAACCTCTCTGTGGTGTTATGCGCGGACGGCATCGAGAAATTCAAAGATAAACTGGGATCTGTGACACCTATAACCTGCCAAGTGGTGAATTACCCTGCACATCTTCGAGGCAAAAGCGAGTTCATTGTGCTTTGGGGCATTATTGATGGCAAACCCAAAGATGCCCAACTCTTCTACCACAAGTTCGTGGACGAGATTATTGACATCGAAAAGAACGGTTGCCGGGTGTGGGACGTTATCGAAAACAAGCCTTTCACCGTTCGAGTCAAGTTGTACAAGGTGCTCGAGGATTATGTCGGATTGACCGAAGCGGGGAACGTGTATGGAACAAACGCGAGGATGGGATGTTCCAAATGTTGGATTGTCGGGACAACAAAGGCAGAGTCTTGCATGCAGAAGACGATTTACGCGCAGATGCTACAACAAAATCCAAGTAAGTCTGATCCCTGCTGCATTCTTCCTAGTATGTATTCGGACGGTTGGACAGATTTCAAAATATTTCTGACTGTACTTCCAGGCGTCGGGAGCCCCGGTTCCGGCCGGTTGGACCATTATAGGGAAAATATGGAGAGATCAAAGCTAGTAATTCCACACGCCCGGAACCCATGCACCCCACGGCCGGACCTGTGTACTCGTGGTTTTACACAATATTCTTTCAACTGTATCGTGTTTTTATGATGTTTGCAGGTGAAGAGCCAGCGATGAGAACGGACAAAGAAGTGAGGGAGTTGCAGCACCTGCACGACGGGATGATCGAAGCGGGTATGCATCCGGAAGTCATTAAGGACAAAATGGCACGGAGTGGGATCAAAGGATCGAGTGCTTTTACCAAGATTGTGAAGTTTAATTTGCCACGCGACTTGCTTTTCGACGTCATGCACATCTTGTCCAACAACTCCTGCCGGATTATGTCAGCGATTCTCGGTGATGACTGGAATTTAAAGTGCCGAAACTTTGCGAGGGCCTATCAGATGCACAGGCCGTGGCTTATTCCTATACCAAGGAGGAATGAAAATGACAACCGGAGCCCAGCAGAACGGCTGAGATGTGAGTACACCACCTGTCCAATATTATGATGGTCCAAACCCCTGATAGACGGTGGTGTAAGGGTTCCAAACGCCCGGAATGCTATTTCCTGAATGAATGTAGATGGTCCACACCCCTGTCACACGTTGGATAACGGGTTCCAAACGCCCGGAATGCTATTTTCTGAACGAATGTAGATAATCCACACCCCTGTCACACGTTGGAGGGTGGGTTCCGAACGCCCGGAACGTTTCTTCATGAATGAATTAAGATTGTATAGGTTTCGTATTGAACCAGGATAGGTTGTGTGCGTGTGTGTGGGATCGATCTCTTGTAGTGAAACCCTCTCCGTGGTCCCCTTCTAAGGAGGCCTTGAAGGAGATTATCCCATGGGTAAGAGGGCTCAAGTTTACCCGAGATTCGGGGCCGATTGGGAGGAAGTTTCTGCAAATCAAGGCGGGAACGCAAACTACGCCACGCAAGTTGAAAGCACATCATGGCGTAGTTGCTATCACAAGTGGACTCATGTCGATTGTCAGCGCGTGGATGAACAATGATGGCCATGTGCTACAACCGGAATTCGCTTCCTACGTTGGGAAATATACGACGGTGGTCCGCGAGATTGTGAGCAGAACCATTGATATCGATGTGAGTATAAACACTGCTTACCCCATGTTCCGGGCGCTTGGAACCGTTTGGAGGCCATAGTCCGGACGTTCGGACCTGCTTCATGGTTGTTGCTCATGTTCATATGCTTCGGATTGGAACCACAATTCCGGGCGGCCGGACCAACATTGGATCAATGTTCCGGTAGCACGGAACCTATTCATTCAGGCTATACTGATTTATTCCGTTTTGGGCGTGCGGTTCAGCATCATAAAACTGGCATGGACGCCTTGAAGACAAGGGTATTGGAAGTCCGTGACATCATGGAAGCTGAGCTCTCGCCTGAGCTTTTCGTCATTGCAACGCACCAGCTCGTTCATACTGTATTCCGGATCAGATGCGTGACGAAGGACCAGTTCCCGATCTTTGGATGTTCGCTCCAGAGAGCTTCTTCGGCGAGCTGAGACGGATCATCAGGACTCGCTCGCACCCTGTCGCCAGCATGATGAAAGGGGTGGAGTTGAAACGCATGGTAAGTCTGGTACGCGGCTTATACCAGTTGCTACATGCGAATGGTTCGCCACCAACCATTAGCCAACCACGTAGCGAGAACACCGTGTCCCTGATGTTGGCGACCGGCAACGAGAGGAAGGGCAAACTTGTCTACTCGACACCAGGTACTGTCCAGACTTAAGTGCATATCGTCCAATTTCGGTCCAGGGGTTTGGAAACGTATCATTGAGCAGGGTCCAACCGGTTGGAACCTGCTTGGACCTTTCATTAGACAAAGCCCAAGCCAATAGGGCTCGTTCCATCCACACCTTTCCGGGCGCCCGGGACCCAGGTTCCGGTTTGGTTCCGGGCGTTTGGAATTAGATCGTCAAAAGCACGCATTGTTTAACAAATTTCCGTTTTGCGGTGCGTAGATGATAAGAAGGAGATACAAGCTTGGCTGGCTACAAACGTGGAGTGGTACGGGAACATTGTCAGAGAATTTAATCGTGCTGAAGACCATTACACGAGGTATGCATGTTTGCTTGACCGAAGCTTTTTTTGACTAATCATTCACGTACGCAGTTTATTGGTGTTCCCCTCGCCCGGAACTAACGTCCAAGCGCCCGGAACGTGGCCTCCGGGCATTTGGACCATGCAGGAACATTAGACAAAACCGACGTCGCTTGGCGGCTCGTCGCGGCAGGGGCAGTGGCCCAGGTCAAAACTTGACGAGGCCGATACTTCATCAACCTGAAACCTGGCGCAAGAGCCCCGTCACAGGGGAAGTCATTCCGTTTACGGAGATGGAAATGAGTTACGCCTTGGCACCACCGAGAATGTGGACAGAGTATGCTTACGTCAAAGTTCGCAATTTTAATTACAGATCGCTGGAAAGGGACATGAACAAGGCTACTTGTCATCGATATTTCAAGTCTGTCTTTAAAGTCTGGAATGTACAGAAGCAGCAAGAAGACGACCAGGACAGGTGAGACATGCCAACTATACATGTTCCAGACGTCTGTATAAGAGTGGAGTGTAGGTTCCGGCCGTTTGGACCATGGTCAAGCTACGTTTCATTAAATCTGTTTAAATATTCAAAAGTTCGAGACGTTCCGGGCGTCCGGAACCATGCTGCCACACGGTTCCGGACGCCCGGACCAAAGCGTCCTTGTAGATCTCGATTTGCAGGTGTTCATGATTCTTTCACTTCTGATGGCAGGTATGGCGAAATTCTGAAGGTCGTCAAGCTTGTCGTGCACACTGACACATATATTCTTGTGAAGTGTAGATGGTTTCCCCTCGAAGCTGCTCTTTCCGATGCGGTCACGCAAAACATCTACCTGCGCACCGATATGCCATGGGAAACCAAAGATGCATTCATCGAAGCGAAGGACATCAACAATCAAGTGGTCGTGGCGCCCATCCCATGGAAGCCTTTGCGGCTTGCGCGGTATACCGGTAACAAGGTTCCATTAAATATTCGACATCGGACAGACGTGCTTGCCGTCGTGCTTGACCGCCACGTCGATTTTGTCGGCGACATCGGCGATAGTAGTTCTGATGACGAAGATTAGTTAACTTATTGCCTCGCTCGAGGCGGTAGTGTATCGGTCTCGTTGAGCTCCACGTGCTGCCAAGTCAGAACCTACCAGTTGTAATACTGTAATATATAACATGCATTGTACAGATAATACTAACTTACCTGGAGTTCCAAAGGGGTTCCGAAGGCTTGGATGCGCCTTGGAATCCGTCAAACGCAAGTTCCGAAGCGGTTCCAAACCATTGGACTAAGCCTGGACCCCATTAGATATCACTTCCATAATCGTTCCAAAGGCTTGGACGGTCTTGAACTGCACGTAGCAAGAATGATCGGTCCAGAGAATTATCAGTCTATATGTCAAGCACTTGCTCATAGCGTTCCGCTCTCAGATCGGGAAGTTCCAAGGGCTTGGAATTTCGGAACACGCTCCCGTGTTGCCCAGAGACTGGGCCTATGGGGTTCCAAGGGCTTGGAATCTTTTGAAACCCACGCTCGTGCTGCGCAGAGACCGGTCCTATGGGGTTCCAAGCCGTGGAGCCTCCGGGCTCGAGCTTCATTCCTCGTACTAACAAGGTCCAAGGGCTTGGAATCTTTTGAAACCCACGCCCGTGCTGCGCAGAGACCGATCCTATGGGGTTCCAAGCCGTTGAGCCTCCGGGTTTGAGCTTCATTCCTCGTACTAACAAGGTCCAAGGGCTTGGAATCTTTTGAAACCCTCGCACGTGCTGCGCTGAGACCGGTCCAATGGGGTTCCAAGCCGTTGAGCCTCCGGGTTCGAGCTTCATTACTCGTACTAGCAAGTTCCAAAGGCTTGGAATCTTTTGAAACCACGCCCGTGCTGCGCGGAGACCGGTCCAATGGGGTTCCAAGCCGTTGAACCTCCGATTTCAGACTGCCGACCTCAGACTGGAAAGTTCCAAAGGCTTGGAATTGTCTAAAATGAATTCCAAACCGTTGGAACCGCCTTGGACCGACGACTTCGGTCATACGTAATCCGAGGACATAGGTCCAACGGCTTGGAATCGACCAGGACCCATTGGACTAACAAATTTCGGTCCAGCCCCTTGGAACCCCGTAGGACCGTCGGCTTGGAACCCCATAGGACTCCTAGGGAAAAACCCAAAGCTTCACCTTGTAATTCCCGGCGGTTTCCAAAGGCTTGGAATTTTACCAAATATTTTCAGGACGGTTCCGGGCGCCCGGAATGGTGCCGTCCAAGCCTTTGGAATAATCCCTATTTTGTAGGGTTTTTGATTGGTTCCCAATAAGGTAACAATTTGAGCATCGAAAAACATCTTGAACTGTGCTCAACTCGCAGTCAAAACACGGCCTTTTCAAGACCCTCTGCGGGTTAACTAAATATTCTGTGTAACAGCGATATTACCTTTTCGGAGTAGATATTCTGCCGCGAAGTGATATATTATATTTTATTAGAGTATTATGGAAGGTATAGAGACCGAGGGCGAAGGGGTGGACTCAGCCGATCGGCAGTTATTCTACGATGCTCTTCACGACTAACAGGATTTTCTTGATGAAGTTGTGGCCACTGAGATGGAAAACCTGCCAGATGCATGTGATGTCGAGCATCTCGTGCAGGGTGTCGTTCAGGAGGTCTCAACAAGTACCACAGTAGGTTCCGACCTCACAAGCCCGCAAACGACGACTATCCAGCCTCTTACCGCTGGAACCGAAACACAGATATCTCAACCGGGGTTCAACGTTACCCCCCCTCCCCCCCTACCAGTGACCCTTTCGAGATTGCCGCAGATCTGAGCACCATTTCCCTTCAGAACGCAAGTATACCCACCGCTCAGGTCAATATAATTGTCGGGGAGGTCCCAGTGTGTTCGTCAAGCAACCACACGGGCGTTCGCGTGTCTGTCAACGTCTCCCCACAACCTCAAAAGACACGTGCACCACAAGCTCCTTCTGAAGCCTTGGCCAGCCACGCTCCTCCAACCGCTCCAGCGCTACCTCATCCCACGCCAAATGTCGTCGACATTCCCCCGACTCAGAACGCAACCGCCCCTGACACTGGTCCAGCCAAAGTGTGCTACAGTATGTCTGTAAAAAGGACTCACCCTTTGAGTCCGCTATCGCCCTTACTATCTGCGATAAGTGCGACTTGGCATACCACCACATGTGTGCCACCCAATTTCGTTGTCCTAGGTGCACACCCGAGAGTGGGCTCCCCGAGGACAAGCGCCCTCCAGTCAAGCTCGTCGAGGATATTTCGGAGCTTTCAAAGTTATCCGCCTCCCAACTTCTTGAGGAATGCAAGTTGCATACAATAGGCAAGAGTGGTAACAAAGGGGTTCTCATTGATCGCCTCACCAAGGCAATCCAGAAGGCGACATTCGCCAAGTCCTCAGTTCCTCCTGTAACGCCACGCACCCGCCAAGGCCCCAGCACCGCAACAGCCGCCAAGACCGCCGTGTCCTCAGGGAAGAAGAGCAAAAAGACGGAGATTGTTGATGATAGCCCGTGGGTGCATATCACTCAGGAGCAAGCGGCTTCCGCTAGGTAGACCCGCCCAGAATACACTGGCCCAGAACACGGGAAGCCTAGTGCAAAGGCCAACCGGCTTTTGAACCCTCGAAAGTGCACCCCATCGACTACCTCAACGCGTTCATACCTGAGACTGAACGCTATGACAAGTGGAAAGATCATTCCAACATGTACGCCACACATCAGGGAGCGTCGACAGAAAAATATCCGGACTTCACTCCCTTCACTGCTAGGGACATGGACTGCATCTTAGGCCTACACGTCAGAAATGGCCTCTCTCCAGTACCTGATATGCGGTACAACTTTACCAACCCTGACTCCGACTTTGTTTTTGGCGACACCCGCGTCATAGACGCATGCCCTGGAGGTTTCCGGCGATTTAAGGAGTTCAAGGCCTTCTTCCATATCCAAGATCCCCGCCTCTTGCAACCCGCTGATAAACCGTTTTGGAAGGTGGAACCACCCTTGGAGGTCCTGCGTTGGAACAGTGAGGAACTGTATGACCCTGGTGTGGACGTCTCGTTGGATGAACAAGATGCAGGGTTCCAGGGCAAGTGCGCCTTCAAGGATAAGATTAAATACAAGAAGGAGGGAGATGGGTTTCTGGCGGACTGTATTTGCGAGCAGGGCTACACCTACACTTTCCACTTTCGTCACGATCCTACACCCTTCCCCTTGACTCAGCAGGCCGCTTCTGACTTACACAACCGTTGTTTGTTGCTCATCAAGCGCCCGAAGTTCGATTGGAATAGGATATGGATGGATAACCTGTTCACCTCGCGGCGGTTTATTCAGTGGGGATATCAGCTGAAGGTCTTGATGGGCGGGGTAGCACGAACCCACGCACGCGGCGTTCCTGACTGTGTGATGCAGTGTGAGGCGCGGAGCAAAGCCGATCGTGAACGTTCTGTTGGCACTGTGAAAATAGCACGCACCCAAGATTTTAAGATCTTTGCGGCGTCAATTTACGACAGCAAGCCAGTTCACTTCCTGACCAGCATCCACAATAAAGCGAATATGGTAGACAAGGTTCGTGCTATCTGGGACGCTCAAGAGACGCGCATGAAAGAGATGCCCTTCAAGAGGCTGAACAATATCGACGACTACAGTACAACTACAAGATGAACGGTGTGGACATCGCTGATCAGCTCCGCGAGATCTACCGGTTTGACGGCCCGTGGATGCGGCAGCGTAAGTGGTGGTGGACGGTTTTTCTGTGGGCCTGTGGAGTGGCCGTGGTTAACGCTTTCATACTGTACAAAAATCAGTGTGAGGAGGGCCTTGTCCCTAAGAGTGAGAGACTTACGCATCTTCAATTCAACGCGCTTCTGGCCAAGGAGCTGTGCAGTGGAGAGCGAGCGGGAAAGTGGAAGGCAAATCCGGTGTGCGCGCGGAAGAGGGCGGCAACCTCAGGGGAGGCTAGCAGTGTTGCAAAACGGCCTCGAGGTATGACTCTGACCCCGCGAACTTTGAGTACGACCTTTCAGCAGCGCACCAGTGGCAAGCACCACATGAAGGATATCCCTGGAGCCGTCCGCAATGCAAGTGACTGCCAGTGGTGCAAGTTTCGTTCCAAGTTTCCATATGGGGGAGAGGCTGTAGTGCCTCTAGATACAGTGAAGCCCCCCAAGTCCCACTTTGGTTGCGCCTCGTGCGAGGTTTGGTTTTGCTCTGTCCAGTGTTGGAACGACTTTCACCACTTGAAGTAAGTGACAGATTGAGCTGCGAATCGGTTTGATTGCATGTGGAATGGACAACTATTTGATAATAGCCCAGAACTATATTATCAGATGCCCCTTTTTCATTGTTATGTAACTTCTTATAGTGTCTCTCTTCAAAGCAGTGTGCTTTCCCTCTCATCTTCATAGCTGCATAACCCATTTGTGCATAATTATGTTGTGCAGGCTGAATATTGATACCGGCTGGTACACATGAACACAGTGTGTTGAAAAGTTGGGGCGTTCATGCATGGAGTGTTTCAAACTAATGTTTATACATATATTTTGATATCTAATACCAGAAATAAGTTAATTCGGATTTTAGGTTGGTGCATGGCATCGGTCAAAGCATGGCACTTTTCACCCCTGAAAATGCATATGCATGCAAAATATCCCATGCAAAATTCGATGCTCCGACGGTATATTGATTTTTTTTTGTGCTGAATACCTTAAATACTTCATTATATTTATCAACGTTATTCAAAGGTGTTTCAATAGGATGATGTGATGAACCATATTGTAGTGGCCAAACATCGAAAGGTAGCATACTGATAGAATACTCGAAATCATGCGAAAGAGCATTAATACGGAAGATTAACGACTCGATACCCTCCCTTATGAATCAACATCTAGGTCGGCCAAGTCACAATATGGAGATTTAGCCCTTTTTTTGTACAAACAAATGGTTGGAGTGCGTAAGTCGTGAAAAACTAATGAAGTTTTCTATATACTTTGTTGAATTTGGATAGAGTACGCTAAAGTTATGGAGTTTTGAATGATTTTGGTGCCAGACTTTTGCAGCTCACTGAAAACCTGGCAGTTTTCAGGACGTTTACCTCCATAACTAGAGATCAGGTCAATTTCTGGGCATGTGTTGAGCAGAACTTCTGTTTGTTTGGCCCTCCTGCTGAAGCCCCTGAAGTGGTGTGCACTTTGGAGGACATCGATGCTGAAATCTGTATAGGCAGCCCTGACCGGGAGTCCCGGTGCAGGCCCCTATGACAGACTCCTAGGCCAACACTGGACTGCTGACTGATCTATAGGTTCGTGTTGTGACACACGCTGTGTCACAGGTAGGCTAGACTCCGAAACCGTCCGAGACCGTTCCGGGTATATCTAGCTTAGGGTTTATTTATCTTACGAGTTGATCCACACAGTTCGGGAGTTTCTAATATCTAGTGAACTAGGATATTCCAGTAGGTCGTGGCCCCATCCACGCTTTTATTCCACTTGCTAATTTGGCCATGATTGGCTAAACGGCCGCTTGGAGAGGTGGTGCGCGAGGGCGCGTTTGGGTGCATCTAGGAATTATGGTTTGAGCTGAGTCGGCGGGCGACTTAGGACAACGGCTATGGGGACGGCGCCTCGTTCTGGACTAGTTGACGCAATGTTCATCCTCGGTTTTATTCTGGCCTTGATCCCGCTGGTTACTGAGTTTTGGGCTGGTGTTCGCGACACCTTCGACTTCGACGACATCTCCGAGTGCCCCTCGCTTACATATTCTCTTCGCCCGCTCCGCAGCGCTCCATCCCAATTTTTTCCGCAACCACACCCGAACACGCTCATGCACACCACCTTCCCTCAGGCTTTTCGAGAGATGGGTGTTACCACAAGAGCGAAGAAGTCCCTCACGAGGGACAGCGACATTGACGCCTCGCTGAGGCTTATCGACGGGGTTCGGAACAGCCCGACGGTGCGGACACCGACTGTTCCAACCCCCAACCCTGCGTCGAACGAGGACGCCAACGTGGCTACCAGGCGTTACTTGCAGGAGCAGGGCAAGCTGACTGGCGACATTTACAAGACACGTCTGCATCGTGCCTGGGCCAAGAGCATCCGCGAGGACGTTCTTGGTGACAAGAAGCACCATTTTCGCGGTACGGACGACGCTGGCCTTCTGTCCGACCTGGTGGTGCAGCTGCGTACGGAGTTTGAGTCGGCTGGACTGGAGCTCAAGTCCTTTGACCTCGACGACCCCCTTGCGATGGTTGAACAAGGCTACAATTCAAGCAATTGCAATATCTTTATGGCAGGAAAGATTGACCAGTAAATTAACAGGTTGAGCAACAGCTCCTCCAAATAGTTACTTCAAGTTAGAACCGCCTCCAAATGGGCAATATTCATGTCTTATACTTTCAAGGCGCGCAATTCATATCTCTAATCGATCTGTCCCATGTCGGCTGGCATATCATCATCTGCCACCTATACAAATCCTAATCAGAGAATCTGCATTTGGACAATCCTAATCAAGACAGTTGATTTCATTGTCCCTTGCTGATCTTTGCCTTCTTCCTACGAGGAGCCACGTCCAGCACTTCTTCTTCATCACTGTCACTGCTCATGGTGCATTTCAATTGAGTTATATACTCATGTGTCCAACATCTCGGATATTTCCTAGATTGCCTCTTCGTCTCTTCAGACACCCCAGCCTTATTCTCAACCATTGAAGTCAATCCAGTATCCGACCCATATGGTTTCTTTGGTGGTACATGAACAGTTTCCACCACAGAGGCTGGGGCATCCTCAGATATGGCCTCAGACTTCTGCTCGGTAATAGGCTGATCATCGGGCTGAACAGGTGAGGTCGGGGAGGTGCCCTTTGGTACCCAGTGAAGTTCACCCTTCTCATCCATGATCAATTGCAGTCCCAGTCTCTTCAACCTTCGAGCTTCAGCTTGTTCTTCAGCATCGTCAGCTACCAAGTCATCGAACTCGCTGACGTCATCCTCGGTGTCATCATATTCAGGCGAAGTTGGCTCCCATTTCGGACTGGCAGTGTCCATGTCATATATGACACCCGCGTCATCTTTGTCATCCGAACCTGGTAGCTTCTCCTTACTGTTAGTGACACCTGCGTCATCATTGTCATCAGAATCTGGTAACTTCTCCTTACTCCAGGACACAGCGCCTGTACCCGAATCTTCACTGTCCGTAGGCTCTGAGTGTATAGGCTTACGCCCCGTGTAGGGAATTCCACGATATTCGTCATCGTCAATCACAATCGTCGGATTCCAGTACGCATACCCAACGCGGCTGATCGGTAATGAGAATGGCGCTACCGGCGCCTTCAACTGAGTGGCGTCTTCCAGAAACCAGCCGCCGCCCCTATTACGCTCCCAGCGGCGTAGCGCACCAGAAGGGTGGACGATAATATGCTGCCAGCTATAATCAAGTCCAGGCTTTCGCTCCCCATAGTACGAAGTCAATGGCTCGGGAGTCCCCTTCCGAGCCCATTGCCATCTCACTGCCCCAGTACGCATAAATACAATATGCCAATCGAATGGCTTGGCCGGGCTATTGTTCCCTGGCACAACTCCTCCCCTCTTAGCTTGTTAGTGCAAAGAGATGATAACTCAGAGTCATTTGTACAGCAGCTAAGATCCAGACACAGATCAGCCATGCGTATGGATGCGTGATATGCTTTTCTGATCGAACAGGTGCTCGAAGAGTTGACGAAGCAATCCAGCGGGCAGAGGGTATACAGCAGTGGAAACTCCCGCTCCTTGTTGCCCTGGATGAGGTCCCAGTTGAGCAGTTTCCGGATGTGATCCCAGAGTCTGTTGGTGAAGACAAGGAGTATCCATCGTACAGTACCGTAGATCCACTGGAGGAGGCGACTGCGTCCAGATGCAGGTAGGCTTGCGGTAGCCAGTGCCATACATACAGTAAGAGCAATACAACGGGGTAGGTAACCGGCGAACTACGGGTCGAAATCGCAGCGCAAAGGGAAACCTGCCCATCGGATTTTCCATAAACCAATGCTTGGGTTTGAGAAAGTCAAAAATTTGGAGCGTTCGGCGTACACAGGCATCAGCCTGTCGCAGTTGTCGCACCCCAGTGGTCTTAGCCTGACTGTATTCGGTGCACGGTGGACTAGCCCAGATGACGTCAAAGTAACCGGGCGCGTAACGCTTGAAGTCCCAGTCCTGAACCTTCTCAGCGTAGGTAGGTTGCCAGCGAGGATCATGATCGACGGTGACCACAGTGCTCTTCGGATAACATGACATGAAACTTCTCTCCACACTTCCTGTACCACTGAAAAGTACTAGTAGTCGCAACTCGCGTGTCGAGACCACAGAGTCCAGAAGAGCTAGATGCGTCACAAAGGCGTCAGAGGAGCGACAGTATTGTTCCCAAGGTAGGCAGTTGTCCAGAGAAGTGAGTTTCCCTTCATCAGAAGTATCCAGGAAAGTTAGAGCTCCGGCGCGTTCCCGCCTTTGCTTCCGCTGCATTCTGACCTCCTGTAAGGCTTTTTCCCGGGCTTGTCCTTCTCGTGATAGTCTCAGTTGTTCGAACTCCGTGAGCTGTTCGAGTTCACCTCCGTAGTTCAACGACTCACGGGTCTTCCAGGAGTCATGAGCATTAGAGTACCCAGTCCAGCGAACCAGAAATTCTTCTACTTCCTTGCCTCCTTTCATAGGTTTCACTCTTCGAGCCAGAATCTTAGACACATGGGTCTGGGATTGTCCATCCACGAGAACCTTAGCAGGAGTAGGTATTTGCCGACGCAGCGCAAAAGTTTCATCCGCGGTGCGGTATTCCTTGAGGCGATGCTGCGCAAAAACATCGTGGATACGCCATTTAGGGGGTAACTTGAGCCGGTAAGCCACCGGAGCACCTCTGTCAATTTCGGGTAGCTCTCGCTGCTGGTCGCTGAAGAACCTCTCGGTGATGGGTAAGGGCCCGTGCCAGCGAGGTCCCAGCTTCCTGAAGGATTCGCGGTTCATGATATTTTCCGTGAGATGCTTGGCATCTACCCAGACCAAGTCTCCCAACTGAAAGGATTTGGCGGTGTGACGCTGGTCAAACT
>LGRX02033583.1:0-51302 GCA_001247695.2 Cymbomonas tetramitiformis | reverse complement strand
CAACTATAGACACGCCCAACCCTGGGGTCACAACTATAGACACGCCCAACCCTGGGGCCGGGAGGGGTCCCCCTCGCAGCCCCGACAAAGGCCTTCCCCCCCCTTTGCGCTCTCAGCTTCGCCACTTCCCTGCCACCTCTCAGACAGTCATTCCCACGTCCGCGCTCAGTTGTCACCATTTTCCCCCACTCCGCAACATCGCTTTTCCCCAAGTGCGCCGCGTGTGCCAGTTATACCGGGCGACGTATAATTTATACCAGCCACACCACCGCCCCAATTTCACGCTCAGATACCACCAGCAATCCACGTCAGCCCGATGTAAATCTTGCTTCAGCAAACCACCAGGAAAGCAGATGCCAGTACCTACGTCCGAGGGCGAGCCTTCCTGACCGCCACCCTTACAGGAGCAAACCTCACAGGCCCATCCCCTTTCGCGAGTCGAAACTCCGTGAAACCCGCGATCAGTACGGCGCCCCCCAGACGACCCCTTCCTCATAATCAGTTATTTGCCCGATGACGCTCGTCACGCATCTTAGTTATACCCAAAACACGCCAACGCGGTACAGTACGACGCGTCACGACAACAGCACCATCGCACAGCAGCCACGGGCGCCACCCATGGCGTATCAGCCGTTACATCTACCCAAAACACCCCAGTCAGTTATTCAGCAGCACGACAGCCACGTCACCACGTACGACACCAACGCCAAACTCGAATTACATCCGCCCTGATCCATTTTCTGTTCTACAAAATGCTTTCTCTCTGAACTGCTCCTGCTCGCACGACCGGGGCGACAGTCCGTCCGCCGGGCGTGGCGCGACATCCGCCGGGCCAGGCTGAGCCCATCTACGGCCTCGTGAAGATCAAGGAACATCACAGGCACCACAGCGCCTCCTCCGCGCCACGTGGACGAAGTCTCCGGCTCGCCGCACCGGGTCACCACTGGCACCTGCAACACCCACGAGTACAAACGCGAAGCACTGCGCCGCGCCCCAAGCGCGGAAGTTCACGGCAACTCGACATGGACGCACCACATGTGACGCACCACATGTGACACCACGTCACAACAGCAGCCAGCGTCAGAATGTAGTATCTCAAGAGTCACCAACGGGATGTAGCATTTGGCGACAGTTCAAATGAGGAAGCAGATCGCTGATTGGAGAAGGCGAAACATCGCGAACCGAGGAGACACAAAACGCCTAGCTGCAGCTGTAGGAAAGGAGCTCTTAAAGAGAATAGAGACGATTTCAAAACATTCTGCAGATAACGCTCTGAACCTTTCAAAATCATCTTGGCCTTGCGTAAATTTGTATCGAATATATATATTTCCTCGCTGAATTTACAGCGACTTTGCAAATCCCCACGCACTAAGCGCCTGTTTGAATCAGTCAGGGACAGTTTGTCTGATACGCGCTTCTCACGTAGCGCATAGCCTGAATTCAGTGCCCCCGAACTCGCAACCCCGCTCGCGCGGCCACACCGGCTAGGTGTAGATCCACACTCGCATAACGGAAGGCGAATCCGCAACACTAAAGGCCACAGCTCCGCGCAGTTGAGGTAAGCCCGAGACGCCGTGTGCTAAGTGAACGCTTTCCGTGTTTTCTTGCAAGGAACGGACAGTCGTGCAGGGACCCGATATGCACCTAAGGAGTCTGGAGCACCTCTGAATTCACCGCACGACAATAAACAGGCGCGCGAAAGTGTACCCTGAATTCATGCGTGCGTGCGTGCGTTTGCGGTATGTGTGCGTGCCGCAGCTCAGCTTTAGCTTCACCCACTAACGCCGCTGCTGCTGCCTTCTACGTGTCCGCACGAAGACATCGTCTTCGTCGTTTACGACTACTTTTCTTTACCAAGTTCCCGAGGGAATTCTCAGGTGAGGCGCGATAGTTCGCACTCCCGTGAATTCCCACCCTAAGAGTGTTGAGGAGGTGCACGGCGACGCCGAGACGGCCAGCGGCTTTCCGTTTCAAAAACCCGAATTCAGCACAAGCTCGGAAATTCAGCACGCTCGGCTAAGCTCGGCCACTTCAGACGACGTCACCGCTCAACACTCCTGACGACTTTTCAAACTCCCGAGAGTCAACGGCTCCTCTTTCCGGACCCCGCTGTGACCGTTTTCAAGTGTGCATTCACGCGCGCTCCGGCTGTATGACTGCAGAGTGGATTCACCACACTCTTTCGCTGCTTGGACACCACGAATCCTCAAACTTTACCCAACTGTGTTCTTTCGCTGTTGTGGCCTGAGCCGACCCCGTGAATTCAGCGCCGACTGCCGCTACCTTCTTTGGGCATCCCCACTCGGGCTGGTTGGCCCAACGCGGGGGCTGAATTCAACCTTTTCAGCCAGCCCGAGCGAGTCGTGAATTTGGTCTCTGCTGGCTGCTGGACCTTGGTATCCCTTTTGAAGTCGGGCCCAGCAACCCGTTTGTTCTTCGTTGCGTGGTTCCCGAGCCAGAGTTGCCCCTTTTCGCCTTCCCCTTTAGAACTCCACTCTGGCCCGGCACCTTCTCGTCAGGCTGCCCGTCAGGACCTTTTGGGGATGCTCACCAGCCCCGTGCACGTTCGAAACTCCCAGAATGGGGCCTTTTCCACAATTTTGCCCTGTTTCCTGAACCTTTCACATTCCATTATATATACAAAACATTTCCCCCGTAACAGCCCGCGCGCCCTAACTCCGCCAACCCTCACACCCGGAACCTCAGCAGCCTGGCCACCCTGACACCCGCCACGACACGGCGCTGTTCATAATCGCGACATCGTCGCCCGCAGCGGACTGGTTGGACTCGTCCAGCGCCAGCTTCCCAGCAGACGGTAAGCGTGTCCTACTCGAGTTCGCCCGTCGGATGATCCCGGTCGGGGACCCCTTCCAGGGGCAAGCGGACATGTTTGCCGTCCGCATCGTTGCGGGCGTGGACCCTCATGGACCCATTGAGGACTTCAACGCCGCGCTCAAAGCTGCTAGGACCAGGTCGACGCTCCAGGACGAGGACGTGAAGTCCCTTTTCATCAAAGCCCTCGACGCCACCTTCTACCAGCCGGTGGTGTCCCGTTTGCTCCTTCACGACCAACGAGCCGCCCACGACCTACTCACCATTCAGCAGTGGGTGCGGGAGTGCTACGGCGAGCACGTGCGGGCGGGCACCGCCACCGCATCCGCACACCGGTACTCCCACGGCACGCACTTCATGGAGAAGGGCGTCGATGAGTCGGGTGCGGCGGGTGAGATCGCGGACTTGCGGACCATGGTGCTCGACTTGAAGAGGCAGTTGGCCACCTTCCTCGTCACCGCCGAATCCGAATCGTCTCCGCGGGGGTTTACCCCTCGCGCGGACAAACCGGACCGCCGGGTCAAGACCCGTTTCGCAGCCTCGCCCCTCCCCAAAGGGGGGAATTGGTCTCAGTCCGTCTCACGGAAGGTGGCCTTCCACCGCGACAGCGGTGCGGCGATCCCGTACTGCCAAAATCAGGTGTGTGCTAAGGGGAAGGCGAGGCATTGGCACAGGGACTGCCCAAACGGGGGCAGGACCGGACTCTCGGCCTTCGCCTTCGCCGAGGAGGCCGAGAACTCCGTGTTGGCCGCGAGGTTCCAACACGCCATCGACAACGGCGACCCCGTGGAATTCGACGCCCTCTGCATGCTTGCGGGCGGGAAGCCGGAGGTCTTCACCGATCTCTCCGCGTGCTCGTTCTGCGAGGAGGACGGTGGGGTCCTCGTGTCCGCCGTCGCCGAGTTCTCTGCGATGGCGCACGCGGCTGGAGCTTCCACGTTCAACATCAACACCTTCACTGCCGACGTGCCGGTGGTGTCGGGGCCGTCCGCACACTCCCCGCCTGCGTCGGTTGAGTCCGAGGGGGATTGGACCGGTCCGCCAAACCCCTTCTGCCCTCCCGTCACCCGCACGTTTGCCGACTTCATTGAGGGCACGGGGATTGCATTGGTGCCCGACGAACCGGCCCCGAGCATGAATTTGCTCTCCGCGGTTGGGGAGACGGAACGCGTGATCGACTACAAGCCCGCGTCTTGCGCTACGAGCGACGATGACGACGAAGATGCCTCGGTGACACCGCCGCGGCCACGCTACGGCTGCGGGAACGGCATTCCGAGGTTCGCGAGATCTCTCCTCACTTCCTCCTTGGTGTGCGCACTCTTTGTAATCTGTGCCGCCGCCGCACCGCACGCCGTTGCCGGTGTCGGTGGTGCCGATGCGCACACATGCACGGCTCCACCGGTCGGTGGTGCTACGTGGACTACCTCGGCGATCCCGGCTACGGAGGCTTCGCCGACTGACATGGTTCATGGCGTGCCGTGTGCTATCCCACCTCGTCGCCAACGGCGGGAGCAGAGACGGCAGGGCCTCTACATGGCTCCGATGCCGTGGCATCCCGGGCCGCCACCGCCTGCCGAGTTGTTTGTGGACGGCCCTCCGCTGTCGCCGGCTTCGTCTTCAGATGACGAGGCTCCGCCGTCGGGCGGCACTTGGCAGCATCCCGGTGCGGTGCAGCCTCCCGTGATCGAGAACTCGTCAATTTCTTCTACGAATGATTCATCACCGGCCCCGGGGGCCGGCAACTGCTTCACAGTCACGCTGCTCCGAGCCGGGCAGACAGCTCCGAAGACCACTAGTGGCTAGAATTATTCACGCCGTGCCTGCCTGGGAGTTAGCTGTAGTATAGCCTCCTAGATGTGCGGAAGGGCTCTCTACATTTGAGCTGTGTTTAGGGTTTTAGCAAAGTAACAGCAGTATCTGACAATCTTGCTGTGACCTGGGACCGCCCTGACCAAGAGTACAGGCCCCCAGTTGTGCTACAGTTTCCTCCTGAAGTTAAGTAGGGAGTTTGTTTGCTTCGTTCACTGCTAGCTCCGGTCACCACCCTAGGTGGTGTGCTGGATGTGACACACCGACAGTCAAAATATGTCACTTGTCACTTCCTATAGTAGGCTGGGTGACCGTCACCAGTAGACGGGAAACACCCGTTAGTATTTATGTGTACCTCTTTTATCAATCTAAGACTTTTACCGTTCTGATATCGAAACCCTTAACTCAGGGTTTATTCTCCGTTATCCGATATATACACCCGACTATATATCTGACACTATTGCTATTCCATTCCTTGCGTCTTTCAGCCTGTAATATTTCTCCGTTTATTGATGTGAGATGAGACTTTCAGCCCCCCCCATAAGGTGGGGGGCAGTCACACTCTCTCTGATCACCCCTTGACCCGAGGTGCCACGTCAGCTTGCTTCCGCCAGTTCGTTCCGCGATAATAAAACCCCAAAGTTATTTTATTATCTCATCTTAGTCTGCAGTGAATTGCGGTGTCACTCCCTGCTAGTGCTTCCGCCAGTCTAATATATAATATATATTAGCCTTTTCTGTTAGGTTATCGGTCCACCATCTTTGGTGTGGCATCCTTTTCTCGGCAACTTTGATCACGCACGTAACCCGCACGTAACCCGCACGTAACCCGCACGTAACCCGCACGTGGCCTGCACGTAACCTCCGCATGTACCTCGGGAATTTGTAATTTTTCGACCAACTTCAACCGAATTTAACGAGACCTTCGCCCCTACGTATCGGCGTTTTTGATTTCGCCGCATCTCTTAACTTTCAACAAACATTTACGCCTTCGACACTCTGGCCAGCAGCGCCTCCGCTGCCGGAAAATTGGCTTGCCGCACGACGTTTTTGACCTCACCGCCGTTTTACTCGTCGAATTTTACCCAAATTTGACTTCTTCATCGCTCGATTTGGTTAATTTTACGGAAAGTTACGTTCACACCAAGCACCCAAACGCGCTCTCGACTATCTGGCCAGCAGCACCGCTCCTGGCGGGAGAACGGTTTACCGCACGACGTTTTTGGCTTGACCAACGTTTTCCCCGCGAGAATCTACCCTTAGTTGACCCTTTCATCGTTTGATTTGCTTAATTTTACGAGAAACTCGCTTTTCGCTTGGGAACCCTAATTTTGGGTTCGCAGATTCTGCAGTCAGCAGTCAGTGGTCAGCGACCATGTCCACTGGACCTCATCGTGCACGGCAACATTCTACCTCTGGCTTTGGTCTGGTGGTGTCTGGTGGTGCTTGCGCACCAGACACCAAGCGCGACTGCGACATTTTCGCCATCGACAACGAGTGCTATGACTCCTACAAGAGCGCCATTCCCACATTCCTCCCCCTCTGCCACTTGCCTCTGGTGGTGCTTGGCCACGTTACGCCATGGCCGCGCACAGGTATTGGCTGGTATCTGAGGGGCCGGTCTGGTTACCGCCTTTCATGGGGTCGCAGCCCATCGCCAATGCCACAATCGACCTGCCACCAGACGCATCACGGTCTGGTGGTGTGAATTAAACGGACACATGCAGTGAACGGCTCTAGCTATGTTGTGCAGTAGTTTCGAACTGCAAGAGGTCCCATTGGGCCTGTAACTGCTGCCTGTTTTTGCCTAGGGTTTAGGTTTGGGATGCAGGCTTGCCTGCCTCGTTGTGGCACCTCACGCCTTCGGGGTGAGGTGGTGTGATGTGAGATGAGACTTTCAGCCCCCCCCATAAGGTGGGGGGCAGTCACACTCTCTCTGATCACCCCTTGACCCGAGGTGCCACGTCAGCTTGCTTCCGCCAGTTCGTTCCGCGATAATAAAACCCCAAAGTTATTTTATTATCTCATCTTAGTCTGCAGTGAATTGCGGTGTCACTCCCTGCTAGTGCTTCCGCCAGTCTAATATATAATATATATTAGCCTTTTCTGTCATTTATCCTTTCCGCATCATAAAATTCTTTTATGCTCATATCTCCAGTATATTTCACTCTCTCTGACATTTCGAGTTTGCAATACAATTACAACTCAAGCCGTCCGGGTCTCTCGAAAGTTACGTTGAAACGTTGAAACCAATTGCAGTTTTTGCGTTTTTTACCCTTTTTACCGTTGTAGTATTCCATCGTGCTCTTCCCCAGCGTGACAGTGGCACTGTCTCTGTGACATGATCACATGGATGACATGATTGACGATTGACGAGCCGCAGCCGCTCGCTATTCATGAATTCGCGGCCGTGAATCTTAAATTCACTGCCGAGAATTCAGGTGACACTGCACTGTGTCATGTCACTCCCCAGTCGCAGTGTGACCACGACGACGACTGAGACCGACTGCGGAAATTCGTTTTTGTGTATAAATCCTTTTCCAGCCCATACAGGCGACGTTCATGACAGTGTCACCAACTTTCGTTCTGGGAGCTTTGCGGACTGCGTCACATGTCGTAAAACCTGGCGACCACCTACCTGATCACAAATCCACCTACCTGTGACAATCTTCTTCCGGCGATCTTCCTGCAATTAAAGGCTGCATGGGCCCTCCGTCGGAGACGGGAGGGTATAATTTCGCATTAGGCTTGTACATCGGAATCGGGCCATATCTCATCATGGCGCCATCAGAAATTTCTCCCATAAGCTGTATGCGCAGCTCGAGTACATGTAGAATCAATAATCCATGAAGGGTCTAGGGTGAACACTTCCATTTTCCATATAAAATCTACGAAGTATAAAGAAATCTGAAAAATAGATTCGTCTCACCTCTCTCAGATTGAGAAAACGTCATGGAGGTCTTCGACACACGCTTCATCGTTCATGGATCCTAGCCAATCAAAATATGCAACATTTCAAGACAAAATAATTGTCGAAAATATTTTCTTCATATAAGTAAAAAATATGCAAACTCAAACTGGTATCAAAAAAAGTTTATTCGTGAGAGGCTAACCCGACGCTCGCCTGAAACTCTAGAGTTAACATTCTTCTGGACAAACAATCTTCATTATCAGTTCGTGAAGGTGAAGGTGCATTCAACCGGTCTGCGAAGCCACATTGAATATTGGGCAAAACCGTAAGCATCTGCAAGTGTAAGCGGCGTGCCTGTACTCTGTACTCGTGTCCTAAGGATGCTGTATGTGGATGACGTGTCTTTTCACGGAGCAGTGCGATGCTGAGTCTGCATGCCTCTTTCGTGCACCCGTTTCGTGCCGGAACGCTTTTGCGACACGTTACAGCTTGCAGGGAGGAGACGCCCGGCACGTGGGAGTACTTTTCTGCCGCACTGTCGGCTGTAAAATATCCAGCCAGTTTCTGCACTTGAAGGCACGAACAGTACCCCCCCTCACAGCCTGCTTCTCTCCGCGCGAGAAAGCGAAGCACGTCTGAGTGCGCAGGCTGCATCAAGTTATGTATTCCTTAGCGTGAACTTTGTTTGTTCACTTGTTGCCTCGCGTCCCCATTCGCGTGCATTTTTCCGATCATCTCCATCGAGAAACCTCTATCGCTCATTGGCGCAAGTTTCAACACCTAAGAATGTAATCACATTTTGGTGAAGTGATCGCAGACGGTAGTGCTGCTCGAACCCTGCGCCCCCCTGAGACACTATACATTCGTCGCGCAGGAAACTGCGTCTCCCGCGGCGCGGAAGTGATGGATTATTATCAGGTGTTGTTGCGCCGGGTGCTCCTACTTCAGTTTCCGCGGCGCTGAGGGCTCGACAGTCTCAGCGTGCGTCGAGTAGCAAGTCGTTAGGCCTGCCTTACATTGCTACGCCTGGTTTTGAAGCATGTACATCTGTGACACGGCGCTCGTCAAGAAGCGGCTACCATGTCAGCGACCCTGCTCGAAATCGAGTGTGTTTACTCCAGTTCTCAGCGGCGCAGGGCTCGGCCCGGATGATTTGAAACCTCTGTGTGCCACGCCAGGTGCTTGGGTTGAGTTTCGATCAGAGGCCGAGCGCAGATCAGATTCGAAGGGCCTATCACGAGCAGGCTCGTCGTTCACACCCAGGTTCAACCCCCGGCCCCGGCCGTACTTTAATCGGAGCGAAACGTATGTTTGCCTCTTCTCTGAATAAAGTTGAGCGTACTGAAATAGAACAGCATGGTCTTTTGCCTCCTTCCATGCCCCAAAAGCTGGTCGCTCTCAACTAGCTGTGCACCCACGCCGCTTGCTCGGGGAGGGGTGCGGAGTCCACATGAATTCTCTTCTTCAATCCTTGCTCTTATGTCCAGCGGAATGTGCAAGCGTCGCCACGTCATCCAGCTTGCGCGGGACGAAGGGCGCGGCCCTCGAGCGCACCTCCTCAGTCCGCCTCACCTCTGCAGAAAGAACTGGCTTCAAGTACCTCTCCGCGACTGCTGACGTGGCGTCGCACTGCTTCAAGTTCCTCTCCGCGACTGCTGACGTGGCGTCGCACGGCTGGGGGCGGGGAGCCTACCTGCAGATAAGAATCAGCACAATCCGGCAGCAGTTTCACATTTCCAAGCTGTGCAAGCGGCGTACTCGACGCTCTCCTGCCCGACGAAGAGGCAGACCTACGACGCCACGTGTCAGCAGGCCTCCAGGCAGCCTCCTCGTCGCCCTTACCCGAGCCAGGCGCCACAACCCCAGGGGCATTCCGCAAGACCTCAATCCGCGTTCACCCCGCGGTACACTGCAGGTGATGGCCTCGCCTCGGCCGGCACTGCCGGAACTGTCACGTTGCTGGTGCACCGCCGTAGCGCTGGGCTGGGCTCTACCGAAATCCAGTGGAGTTGCGGGTGTGACATCGACTGCACTGTCACTCCAAGGCAGTCCAAGCAAGCACCCCCTCCTCACAGATTCTGAGGCCTGGGAGGGGGGTGAGAGAAGTCGGAATCTGGAAGGAATGATCGGCGCTCGGTGTCAGGAATGTATACCAATTGCGCGAAATGACCCGCAAGTGCATGATTCCCATGGCAGCAACCAACCAACTACAAGCATGTTCGTTTCATGGGCGGCCTGCGATCGTCACCAGAGTCAGAGTCCATCAGCACAGCCAGGGGGAGGCAGGTGTGAGGGCCACACAAGAAGCCTGCCTTGCTGGAGTGCCGTGTTGCCCACATTGAGCGGCGTAGAGGACTATGCACTCTGTGCTGGAGGCCTTCGATTACCCCCCAAGCATCCCTCGAAAGTGGGTCCCTCAGCTAAAGCTCTCTGACTTGTGTGCGGCTGGGGTTGGCTGCCGCAGTGTGGTCGGACGCGGTGAGCTACCGCATGTCGTGTGGGAAGTGCGCGGGTTACCACATGTGGCAGCCCACGGCGCGCTTTCCCCACGAGGCTCGGTGGTGCCCCTGCTGCGCCACCCACCACGAGGTGCGTCCGCCCTCCCGCAGCCCCGAGCCGTGGCACGAGGCTTTCCGAGAGTAATACCCGGCGCACGGCTTTGCACATAAGCCTGCTGGGGCATGAGGGGGGCGCACGCCGCATCGCACCTCGAGGAGCACCCACCTGCTCCCCGCCACCTCTCTGCTCACAGTAAGCCCGTACCGAGCTAATGCTCAAGTCAGCAATAGAAGAACATAAAGCGCGAGGGACAGCGTGCAACAGAATCCGCATGGCGCATCCATTTCTGGGACCCCCAAGTTGTCTCGAGCTCACTCTCCCTTTCACTCGAGTGATGCACTCCCACAATCCAACGGTAAGGAGGGCGCCTCTGCACGCCTCGACAGCGCAGGCCTCTCAACCAGGCGGCCACGGTGAGCATGGTCCCTGAGATAGCTCTGCGCCCGGGTGAGTGTGCCGGGGGACCAGGCCTTGGAGGGCGAGGGTTGGGCAGAGCACCCGCCATCGATCTTCAGCTTTTTGTCGCGAGTGAGCCCCTTTCTCCTGTTTGTCCCTTCGCCGCCTCATCTGTAGCGGAAGTGTCACAAGCGGGTAGTGCACTGGTCGTAACCTGTCCATATCTTCCAGCAGTGTTGAGGCAATCCAGGGAATGACCATCCAAGGTTGACAGAGAGAGAGAGAGAGTGAGAGAGAGAGCCATTGCAGAGTTGTAGCAAAGACTAATGTAGAGGCAAGAATGCTCCAGGTGCATGGTAGCCGGCGGGGTATGGATAGATGCCCATACCTCCAACCTCACCCAAGCCGGCGGTGGCAGGACATGCAAAGGAAGGGGAGAGGGTGGGGGGTATGTGCGTGCCAGACAAGGAAGGAGTTCTACTGTCTCAGCCGCGGGACGGTGTACAAGTGCACCGAGTGGGCGCAGTGCCATCGAGTCGACTGCCCTCCAGGAACACATGGCCCCGGATTCCACGTCATCGTGGTGGCGCCTCATTCAGGCTCCCCTTCCGACAGGCCCGCAGGTCTACCATCACCCCTGACTCCCCCCATTGGCGGCACCTACATTCCCTGCACTGCCACATCTACAACCGCGCCTTCCTTCAGCTCTATCCTCCAACCTCCTTCCAACTCTTGCCCCCCAACTCTATCCATCTCCGACATCCTTATCCTACTCCCACATCTTTAATTGTTTTTTTGCGGGATGTTTTTTCCCGCTCTTTCATCTCTAGTCTCCTTCCTCAATTCATCGTTGGCCCCCCGCTGCCCTCCATCCATATGACCCTCGCCTCCTTTGATCGAATGGCGTGCACCGCCCTCCATCCGTATGACCGTCACCTCCTTTGATCAAATCGCCTCCACTGTCCTCCATCCATATGACCCTCGCCTCTTGTGATCGAATGGCCTGCACCGCCCTCCATCCGTATGACCCTCGCCTCCTTTAATCGAATGGCCTGCATTGACCTCCATCTATACACTATTACTCCCCTGCATCTTATGGCCCGTTCCTGCCTCCGTCAGCGAGCTCCCTATCTCCTCCGCTATCCCCTCCGTTATCCCCTGGTTCGTAAACTTCCCTGTCTCCATTCCCCCTTCACCCCAGGCGCGGGCAGTGTAGAGTCATGGATGGGGAGTGTGTAACACACCTTCGGACCTCAAGTCTCGTCCCTCTATGCATCTCTGTGCCCAATCTCAATCCATCTCTCGTCTATCCAGCAACGCGGGCGGACATCTGCTGTCGTCTCTGATTTGTTGGCAGCCGCTCATTCCCCTGCACACTGACGGGGCCATGGCGAGGCGAGAGGGTACCATCGGAGGGTGGTGGTGCACACTGACGGGGCCATGGCGAGGCGAGAGGGTACCATCGGAGGGTGGTGGTGCACACTGACGGGGCCATGGCGAGGCGAGAGGGTACCATCGGAGGGTGGTGGTGCACACTGACGGGGCCATGGCGAGGCGAGAGGGTACCATCGGAGGGTGGTGGTGCACACTGACGGGGCCATGGCGAGGCGAGAGGGTACCATCGGAGGGTGGTGGTGCACACTGACGGGGCCATGGCGAGGCGAGAGGGTACCATCGAAGGGTGGAGGTGCACTTTGTTGAGGGGCAGGTTCCGAAAATTGCAGTAGCACCCGCAGCAACCAGCGCAACACATCCAGCGACATCCCGCGGACCCCCTGGCCCAGGTGCGAGCAGCATGGGCCAGGAGCGCGCAGTGCGCCTTCGGCACGCCTGCGATTGGGTGCGTTGTGCGCCATGGCCGTCTGTTGCCCGAGGTCGCGGCTGCGAACTGCCAGCGCCAGAGGAGCCGGGTAGGCGCCAAGCAACCATTCGTTGGGAGGGGTTGGACTGAGCAGGGTTGTGGGAAAGATTTAGTGCGCTGCGCGGGCTACTGGTGGGGAGATGAGGTCAGGCTGGGGAAGAGCAGGGGTGGCGCTGCGCGGGCAGGTGGAACATAGGGATTGTGCCAAATAGGTTGTTTATGGTAAGGGTGGAGCTGCTGAGCAGGTGGCGGGAGGAGGAGGGAGGCTCTGAGCAGGGGTGGGAGGGGGAGGGGGAGGGGGCTGGGCGGCAGGGTTGGTGGAGGCCCTGCCTGACTCACTTCTAGTCCGGCTGCTGAAGCAGCCTCTTCAAGTAAGAACCCTCTTCCGCTAACCTGTATGGCGTGAGCATGTGATGCACGCGAGGGGGTCGTTGTGTGCAGGGGGGGGAGGGGTCGTTGCGCACAGGGGGGTCGTTGCGCGCAAATGACCGCGGTGTGGATGCGTGCCAGGGCGCCGGTATGTGCAGTGCCAGTTGCAGCTCCACCCGCAGACGGAAGTGCTCCCCTGGCTGCCCTTTCTCTGCGTCAAGGGCTCTCACAAGTGCGCCACCCCTATCAAGTTCTCTTACCCGCGTCCCTTGCACCACCAACTGCGGCATGTTGAAGGACCTGAACGACGCTATGCTGTACATGTCTAATGCGCTTGTGCCGTCACCCTTCCTTCCATTTCCTGGATCCAGTTGGAGTTCCCTATGGTGCTGTTTGAGCACAATCATCTCTTGTTGTCTGATGCCTCTGCGTGTGTCATCTTTGGTTCTCTGATGCCTCTTCGCGTGTCATCTCTTGTCATCTGATGCCTCTTTGCATGTCATCTCTTGTTGTCTGATGCCTCTTGCGTGTCATCTCGTGTTGTCTGATGCCTCTTTGCATGTCATCTCGTGTTGTCCGATGCACCATGTGTCATCCCTTGTTGTTTGATGCCTCTTTATATGTCATCTCTCGTGTTGTCTGATGCCTCTTGCGTGTCATCCCTTGTTGTCTGATGCCTCTTTGCATGTCATCTCGTGTTGTCCGATGCAATCTCATGTGTCATCCCTTGTTGTCTGATGCCGTCTCGTGTTGCATCCCATTTGTCTTCTTTGCTTCGTTTGCAGAAACACAAGTTCCATGTGCCACTGGGCCGAGCACGTTTGCATATCCCAGTTTCTTTCTTTTTTGCATATCTCGAGCTCGTTGCGTCGCTGTGCTGGTGAGTAGGTACGCATTTCCGGATTGGACTCGAGGAC
Organism: Cymbomonas tetramitiformis; assembly: GCA_001247695.2. NCBI lineage: Eukaryota > Viridiplantae > Chlorophyta > Pyramimonadophyceae > Pyramimonadales > Pyramimonadaceae > Cymbomonas > Cymbomonas tetramitiformis. Next base: position 37,648 of record LGRX02033583.1, on the reverse strand, counting down.
AGAGTACATCGTGCGTACGCGCCAAGGTGAGGGTCCCTAGGCCCAGGTGGCCTGCTACGATTGGTGATGCCTTCTGCTGCAGCCGCTGCATGCGGGCAACGGCGCCGGGGATCGTGTTTCCAGCAGCTCCAAGGGAGGTCACCATCTTTATAGGAGGACCCCTGCTTTCAGGGGAGGGCACCATCTTCATAGGAGCCCTCGCTTTCAGGGGAGGGCACCATCTTCATAGGAGGCCCTCGCTTTCAGGGGAGGGCACCATCTTCATAGGAGGCCCCTCGCTTTCAGGGGAGGGCACCACCTTCATAGGAGGCCCCCGCTTTCAGGGGAGGGCGCCATCTTCATAGAGGTCCCCCGCTCTCAGGGAGGGCCCCATCTTTCAGGGAGGCCCCCACTTTCAGGGGAGGGCACCATCTTCATAGAGGCCCTCCGCTCAGGGAGGGCACCATCTTCAGGGAGGCCCCCGCTCAAAGGGGGCACCATCTTCATAGGAGGCCCCGCTCAGGGGAGGGCACCATCTTCATAGGAGGCCCCCCCGCTTTCAGGGGAGGGCACCATCTTCATAGGAGGCCCCCCGGCTTCAGGGGAGGGCACCGGGTCTTCAGGGAGGACCTTCTCAAGGGAGGGCACCATCTTCATAGGAGGCCCCGCTTTAGTTGAGGGCACCATCTTTATAGGAGGCCTCCCACTCAGGGGAGGGCACCGTCTCATAGGAGGCCCGGCTCAGGAGGGCACCATCTTCATAGGAGGCCCCGCTTTCAGGGGAGGGCACCATCTTCATAGGGAGGCCCCCGCTCAGGGGAGGGCACCATCTCAGGAGGTCCCCGCTTTCAGGGAGGCCCCATTTTCATAGGAGGCCCCCACTTTCGGGGAGGGCACCATCTTCATAGGAGAGGCCCTCGCTTTCAGGGGAGGGCACCATCTTTCATAGGAGGCCCCGCTTTCAAAGGGGGCACCATAGGAGGCCCCGCTCAGGGAGGGCACCATCTTCAGGAGGCCCCGCTTTCAGGGGAGGGCACCATCTTCATAGGAGGCCCCGGCTTTCAGGGAGGGCACCGTCTTCATAGGGAGGCCCGGGCCGGCCAAGGGAGGGCACCATATTCATAGGAGGCCCCCGCTTGGTGGGGGGCACCGTCTTCATAGGAGGCGCCGCTTCAGGGGAGGGCGTCATCTTCATAGAGGCCCCGCTTTCAGGGGAGGGCACCATCTTCATAGGAGGCCCGCTTTCAGGGAGGGCACCATCTTCATAGGAGGCCCCCCACTTTCAGGGGAGGGCCCCATCTTCATAGGAGGCCCCCCGCTTTCAGGGGAGGGCACCATCTTCATAGGAGGCCCCCCGCTTTCAGGGGAGGGCACCATCTTCATAGGAGGCCCCCGCTTTCAGGGGAGGGCACCATCTTCATAGGAGGCCCCTGCTTTCAGGGGAGGGCACCATCTTCGTAGGAGGCCCTCGCTTTCAGGGGAGGGCACCGTCTTCATAGGAGGCCCCCCGCCAGGGGAGGGCACCATCCTCATAGAGGCCCCCCGCTCAGGGGAGGGCACCATCTTCATAGGAGGCCCCCGCTTTCAGGGAGGGCACCATCTTTCATAGGAGGCCCCGCTCAGGGGAGGGCACCATCTTCATAGGAGGCCCCCCGCTTTCAGGGGAGGGCACCATTCTCATAGGAGGCCCCCGCTTTCAGGGGAGGGCACCATCTTCATAGGAGGCCCTCCGCTTTCAGGGCCCCTGCTCCCAATCATCGAGACTTGTATACGGCATGGTAATAAGGTAATCAATCAGTGCAAAGGTGTCTGTAGTCGTTGGCCATTTCGTAAGGTACACGTTTCACCTGGTAGCAACGTGTGGTATCGATGTTAAAACATTCTGAGTAATCGAAAACATTGATGTTTATTGATGCCGAATTCGTACTAGTCGAAATATTGAATAATATTGCTTGATAAGGCGAGTCGCCTATCGAATATCGCGATTGACATGCAAAACACCCGATTAGAGTATTGAATATTGATTGACCGACACCTCACATGCACCTATTGGAAACGATCGATGATGGCAAAATAACTTGTCACGTGTAGCTCCTCGTCAACGAACGCCTGCGAAAGTCTTTCCTTCATCCGTGAATCAAACCCTGGCTTACCACAACGCACTTACCACGTGTACCAAACATAGAGGCATCCGATAGTAGACACAGACCGCGACTTAATACGCGACGCTTTCCTTCATCCGTCAGCGTGGGACATCGGCCTCTCGATGCTCTCAAAGAGGACTGGGGCGACAGAGTACCGCTACCGCATGGCAGCTGATTCTGTCACCCGTAAGTCGGCTTCTTTTCGGTCTGTGCTTCCTTTGTAGAACAGATTTGCTGTTGGCATACGCTAAGGTGACGTACGTATGCATGCTACAGGTTGGGTCTGCTAGAAACGGGCCAAAATCGACATCCGGCTGCCTGCCATGTAAAAGGCGACTTCTGGCTTTTTATTTGATATCTGCTCTTTTCTCTTGCAGCTCCTCCACGGGAATTTATGTTCTTGATTTACCCCGCGACAATATTTTGTTGCGAAAATCGCACATGATGAATGGACGCATTTCTGTGGAGATTGGGGGGTTTTCTTCCTGCGGCAGAAAACGTGCACCGCTAATCGGAAAAGTTTCGTTTGCAGTGCACTTCTTTCCTACTTTCTGAGTTCACTAGCGCAAGCATTCGAGCATTTTTCGTTGTTTTTGTGCTGATGTGACTTCAGCACCTTCGAGGCGCTGCCCCGAAAGAAAATTAAGATTTTTCCGTTTTCCATTTTTCACCGATGGTCGGCCGCTTTTTGTTTCAGGTGCCCGAGGGTCATTGCAGGGCAGCGAGCGGAAGGCCACACGCCACGTTTTTTATATAGATTCCGTGCAACCTTGCTCCTGCTGCGTGTAGCCTTGATCCTGCCGTGAACTAGAACAACATCACGTACATAGAACTAGTGAATGTAATACGCATATATAGTTAGTCAAACTAGTACATATAGTACACTCTTGAATAAACAACATATTGATAACTTTTGTTATCAAGTTATCAACTTTTGTAAAAAAAACGCCATGACCCGTTCACACTTTGTAGTAAAGTCTAGGTATTAGCTGAGGAGGAATGTTATTAGCCTTGAAATAAGCAAAGTAGGTCTAAACACAAGATGTTTACAAATTCATATCCTACTGGGAAAGCAGAATTATAAGAAAATTACAGATTACATTAACCTGGAAAGTAGAGTTACGCAAGGCAAAATATCAATAATAGAGGGCTCTTTGCTTGCAAGCGAAGAGTAATAATTGTCGAATTCTACGACGAGCCTATGATCCTACGATCCTATAACTAAGCAGTTCCTGAATTTGATGAGGTTTACCAGAACAGATAAAAGTTGTCCGTGACGGGCTAAAGAAGGACGCAGTGCAGACGCAGTGCAGGGGATGTTTTAAATTCCTCCACGCAGATCCAATATTGTACAACGGGCGCTCTAGGTTAAGATCCTGGCGGCAATATCCTAAGTGGCTGGGCGCGCGACTGCCAAGATCCCGGAGTCGTGTGTCTTCCTCCCGCCGCACCTGGATGATGAACGATATTTTGTCAGTCGGGGATCGAGAAACAACCAGCGCAAAGATTTCGGCCAGAGGAAAAGCGGAACCGAACCTACACTTGGTGAGGTAGCATGGCCAATGATGACCGAAGTTATTCCCGCCAGGGTAGGCCCCCAGACGCGATGCTACCTCTAAAAACGTGGCAAGGATCGTGTGTCATGGAATTTGGAATCGGCCAATGGGGTTACAACGCACGATAGCGCCCCTGGTAAGGGCCGTCATTGTTACGTTTGTCGCGAGTGTAATAAGTAATCATCATGAAAGTGTCACTTGACGCTGTGTAAAATTCTCCGTTAGCGCTACAGGTCCTGGACAGGTTTTATGTGTGACAAGAACGCATGTCCAAACCAGAAAAGCGCAGAAAATGCATGCACACACTATTTCAAAATATCAAAACAAGGAGAGGCAGTCAGTCTTGGAAGGTGGTGTGTCTGTGAAGTAACAAAAAGGAAACGTTTCAACAGAAATTTGCAAAGCACAGGCACTCAAACTATACTTCGGTGAACAGATCGCATGAGACTAGCGCCGAGAAAGCAAGAAACAGGGTATCCTATGAAGATAGTGCAACTAACATAAAACCAAAGTAAAACAAAACGCTGCTCATATCCTTTAAAAATCACACACGCAGGTTTTGGCTGTCAAGATTCGCGAAGTGAGCAGAGGGTGTTTACAATTTACAATCTATATTTTTGAAGAAGCGGAAGAATCATGGTCCAACCAGTCAAATTTCTGAAAGCAAGTTATCGTATCGATCATCGACCGACTACGTACGCTTTTGATTGGTTAATGTAAATTGTAAAACAGTTGCTGATTCCCGTGTAAGATCTCATTGTGTTGTTACCAACTTACCATCGTAAGATTTTCATCGGTCACGATCTAACGAGCAGTAGAGATGGCAAGCGCGCGCGTGTCACCCTTGTCAAAGCTGACAGCTGTTTCAAAAGACTGAAGTCTGTCTTGGGTTGCGTTGGTGGCTACGGTCTTGTCTTTGTGTGTCACATCCTGACGATGTCATACCACACGCCAAGCTTCGGTCGCGCTCGCGCTCGCGCTTCAGCCAGTTTTAACATTTTCTTAGGCTTGAGTCTAAGTCTATCTAGCTGGATGACGTCATCACATGAATAACGCCATCGCCATTAAATGGCTGACGTCAGCTTGAGGTCCTAGGGTACTGGTTTTGAAATTTTAAAACCGCCATAACTTTTGCAATATTCATTTTTTGGTACCGCGATCTTGCGTGTACAATTTTACAAGAATGTTACACGTCTCCTTAATAGGGCATGCACTAATTCATGCATTTCCATTCAACTTCCACACGCGCGGACTACCTGAAACTTCGTTGGGGACATATAGCACATTATGCTTTGAATTTCCATTGTTTGACTTCTATGTTCTCGTTAGTCGGGGCCACGCATCGAGACAGTGACGCTCAGCTGGGTGCTACTGTCTGTACCGCCCTTACGCAACCAAACCACACAGCAGAACGACATGTTGTGGTACATACAAGTATGCATGGCACCACCGTGCGATCGATATCTCGTCGGTAGAATCACCCACGTGCGATACGTAATGTACTTTATACAGAATAGTGTAAGGTAGCTTATACGCGATATACCGATTTTGAGTATACATATATTGCATACCGTACATACGTGCGGTGCCGATTATTCGCAGATATGCTGGACCCTTGTTATAACCTTGGCCTAAATGAGTTAATACCAACGGGTTATACCCCCCCTATGAGCAAAGCGTGATGAGCAGCCAGACAAGCGGAACCAGAAAAATATGAGGTGCAAACAATACTGCAATAATCGGAACAGGAGCAGCCGGAACTCCAGCAACAGTAAGAACAGGAACGCCACGAGCAGGAAATGCAAAGCGAGAAAGAGCGGCGGTGGAGAAGGGGAAGGGGGAGCAGAGAAGAAAGGGTAAACGCCAAAGTTAAACGGATAATAAATGTAGCGGTGCGTGAACAACCGAAAGAATGCATGCAGCGCTTAGTGGGTGACCGAGCCATTATTCACAAGCTGTCCGCCAACTGGTTTTTTGAAGGTATGCCAACCGCAAGAACGTCGTGCAACACAATACTACGCAATACGAACATCACGAAACGGAAGCGCTAATTAACCAGTTGCACAAAATAGCACAGGGTTGGAACTAGCATATACAAATTGCACTGAAGCAAAACCGACAGACACCCAGAGAAAACAGGTTTTTTTCCCTGATTTTCCTATACATTGAAGTGTTCGCGCAGCGGAATGTCGTAGCCTGGTCACCTTCGGATCTCCGCTTGCAACGTAAGTGGGTCCATGACCATTTAGAATTCAACAGGGTTCATTCGTAAAAGCAACCAAGGACTGTCCTTCACAAAATTAAGAGACCTGTCGCACGGCGAACCGCTGCAAAGCTAGGCACCAAATCATTACTCGATGATTGTGATTCGGCTTGCGATGCTTGATGCTATGGCGAGAGTCACGGACTTTAGTCACGTGTCACTCACAGATCCTACTAACTATGACAACACTCAAATGCATCACTGTGACTCTCCAAGGGTGGTCACACTACCGGCATGTATATGTATCGTTGCTGTCGTCTTTGATCCTACAACCATGATCTGTTTGTAGGGTTTCAGGCCTTTATCTTAGGATTTCTCAGGGTTTCTTCAGGGTTTGACTTCCTGTGAGCTATATTAGCCATAGAGAGTTAGTCTTTACATCTAACTAATCGACAGGCACTGCCAATTCTAACAACTGGCGCTGGTGGCGTGTGTCGGGTGGGACGGGAGGGTCACAGTTGGCGCTGGTGGTGTGAGTCAGGTGGGGCGGGGGGGGTCACTGTCGGCACTGTTGCGCGCTAAGTCAGGTGGGGCGGGGCAGTCACCGTCGGGCGAGTGAATTGAGTCGGGTGGGACGGGGGCTCACTGTCGGCGCTGGTGGGGTGAGTCGGGTGGGGCGGGAGGATCAATGTTGGCGCTGGTGGAGTGAGTCAGGTGGGTCTAGGGGGGTCACTGTTGGCGCATAGATGTGGGAATGACCTCCCGCCCGCGCTTGCTCTCCAGCTGGTCATCAGCGGCAGACTTCCAGTCAAACCCAACCGCAATTAGCACCGCCTCCTGCTCCGAGGTCATCCTACCCTTCCTTTTGCGCTGGCGCTGCGTGTTTACCCATACGCCCAGGTCCGGGTGCGAATGTGGAACGTCGCAGTGCCCATGTTCGTCCTTGCACTCCACCAGCTGAGCAAACTTCTCATCCCATTTCAGCTCAAGTGCACTTCCCTCCCGCATCCACTCTCGCACCAGCATCTTGTCCAGACGCTCCAGCGTGGATGTGGGAATGTCCTCCCGCCCGCGCTTGCTCTCCAGCTGGTTGTCAGCGGCAGACTTCCAGTCAAACCCAACCGCATTCAGCACCGCCTCCTGCTCCGAGGTCATCGTACCGTCCTTTTTGCGCTGGCGCTGCCTGTCTACCCATCGGCCCAGGTCCGGGTGCGAATGTGGAACGTCGCAGTGCCCATGTTCGTCCTTGTACTCCACCAGCTGAGCAAACTTCTCATCCCAATACTGCTCGAATGCACTCCCCTCCCGCATCCACTCTCGCCCCAGCATCTTGTCCAGACGCTCCCGCATTTATGTGGGAATGTCCTCCCGCCCGCGCTTGCTCTCCAGCTGGTCGTCAGCGGCAGACTTCCAGTCAAACCCAGCCGCATTCAGCGCCGCCTCCTGCTCCGAGGTCATCTTACCGTCCTTTTTGCGCTGGCGCTGCCTGCTTGGCCATTGGCCCAGGTCCAGGTGCGAATGTGGAACGACACAGTGCCCATGTTCGTCCTTGTACTCCACCAGCTGAGCAAACTTCTCATCCCAATTCTGCTCGAATGCACTCCCCTCCCGCATCCACTCTCGCCCCAGCATCTTGTCCAGACGCTCCAGCGTGGATGTGGGAATGTCCTCCCGCCCGCGCTTGCTCTCCAGCTGGTCGTCAGCGGCAGACTTCCAGTCAAACCCAAGCGCATTTAGCACCGCCTCCTGCTCCGAGGTCATCCTACCCTTCCTTTTGCGCTGGCGCTGCGTGTTTACCCATGGGCCCAGGTCCGGGTGCGAATGTGGAACGTTGCAGTGCCCATGTTCGTCCTTGTACTCCACCAGCTGAGCAAACTTCTCATCCCAATTCCGCTCGAATGCACTCCCCTCCCGCATCCACTCTCGCCCCAGCATCTTGTCCAGACGCTCCAGCGTGGATGTGGGAATGTCCTCCCGCCCGCGCTTGCTCTCCAGCTGGTCGTCAGCGGCAGACTTCCAGTCAAACCCAAGCGCATTCAGCGCCGCCTCCTGCTCCGAGGTCATCCTACCGTCCTTTTTGCGCCGGCGCTGCCAGTCTACCCATTCGCCCAGGTCCGGGTGCGACTTTAGAACGTCGCAGTGCCCATGTTCATCCTTGTACTCCACCAGCTGAGCAAACTTCTCATCCCATTTCTGCTCGAGTAAACTCCCCTCCCGCATCCACTCTCGCCCCAGCATCTTGTCCAGATGCTCCAGCGTGGATGTGGGAATGTCCTCCCGCCCGCGCTTGCTCTCCAGCTGGTCGTCAGCGGCAGACTTCCAGTCAAACCCAAGCGCATTTAGCACCGCCTCCTGCTCCGAGGTCATCCTACCCTTCCTTTTGCGCTGGCGCTGCGTGTTTACCCATGGGCCCAGGTCCGGGTGCGAATGTGGAACGTTGCAGTGCCCATGTTCGTCCTTGTACTCCACCAGCTGAGCAAACTTCTCATCCCAATTCCGCTCGAATGCACTCCCCTCCCGCATCCACTCTCGCCCCAGCATCTTGTCCAGACGCTCCAGCGTGGATGTGGGAATGTCCTCCCGCCCGCGCTTGCTCTCCAGCTGGTCGTCAGCGGCAGACTTCCAGTCAAACCCAAGCGCATTCAGCGCCGCCTCCTGCTCCGAGGTCATCCTACCGTCCTTTTTGCGCCGGCGCTGCCAGTCTACCCATTCGCCCAGGTCCGGGTGCGACTTTAGAACGTCGCAGTGCCCATGTTCATCCTTGTACTCCACCAGCTGAGCAAACTTCTCATCCCATTTCTGCTCGAGTAAACTCCCCTCCCGCATCCACTCTCGCCCCAGCATCTTGTCCAGATGCTCCAGCGTGGATGTGGGAATGTCCTCCCGCCCGCGCTTGCTCTCCAGCTGGTCGTCAGCGGCAGACTTCCAGTCAAACTCAAGCGCGTTCAGCGCCGCCTCCTGCTCCGAGGTCATCCTACCGTCCTTTTTGCGCTGGCGCTGCCTGTTTACCCATTGGCCCAGGTCCGGGTGCGTCCATAGAACGTCGCAGTGCCCATGTTCGTCCTTGTACTCCACCAGCTGAGCAAACTTTTCGCGCCAGTGCTGCTCCCGGCTTCCCATCCGAAACACCCAGTCATCACCGAGTAGGTCTTCCAGGCGGTGCTTCAAGTATGCGGAGAGAGGTTGCCCTTGCTCAAGCTTTCTCTGCTGGCGCGCCAACCATGCGCTCAGTGCAGGCCACTCCCTCAACAGCGCTTCCCGCATCTCCGTCGTGCCGTCCCAAGTCCCCAGCGCGCGCCTCAACTCCCCAAGGCGAGCATCCGATGCATCCGTCACCTCCTCCACCGCCTTCACCAGCACCGCCCGCTCCACCATGCCCGCTGGCAGATACTCCCGCACGAACTGGTCCAGCGCCGCCTCATACTCCCCCCGCCCTCCTGAGAATGCCTCCCTCAGCTCCCGCACTCGGTGCTCCAGCTGCTCGTCCATGTCCATGAGCGCCTGCAGCACCGGCGCAAGCGCCCTGCCCCCGCCCTCACCTACGCTCGCAACGACGCCCACCAGGCCATGCTCAAGCTCACCATCCGTGCGCGTGGCGCGCATCACCGCCTGCTGGATGGCCGCCTGGCTGCTCCTTTGGTCCACGAACGCCACCATGTCGCACCCTCCCGGCAGGTTTGTGCCTTCTTGAATAGCCTGGCAGCTCGCCAGCCACGCCCCTTGTGGCATCTCCCTGGTCGCCTTCGCGTACTGCTGCAGCGCCTCAGCGCGCTCCCGGTGCCCCATCAAGGGGGCGCCGTGCACCCACAGCACCTCGCGCTCAGCGGCATCCGGCAGCAGCCGCACCGCATCCGCGCAGAACAGCTCCGCGGCGCGCGTGCGGTTGTGGAACGTCAGCACCCCCCTCGCTCCGTGCCCCTGCGCCATCTTGCGCACCGCATACACCTTCGCCGCCCCCTCTCCATCAACCTCACCCTTCCCGTCCGCCCCGGCCACCGCCACATTCCCCAGCTGCCATCCACGCATCTCCACCTCGTCAGACAGCACTGCATACACCAGCTGCCCCACCCACGGCACACCCATACCGCACCCGCTGCTTCAGCTCAGGCGCCCGCCTTTCCTCTGCGCCCCCCAATCGTGGCATCTCGCACCAGGTCAGCCGAGCCTCACGGGCAGGCTCTGCAAGAGTGCCGAGCGAGCACGTCATGGCTTGGTGTCGCCTCACGGTATCATGCACAGGGACTTCCTCCGCTCGGTACAGCGCGAGCAGCAGACTGCAGGCTGCCCTCATCGCACGAGTCGCCACGCTCGGAACGTTGCATCATTATTGACAGGGCACCGCCGGCATCCACCTCCGGAGCCCGAATCAAACAGAAACAAAGGGAGCGGGCCACGTGGCAGCCTGGTGACACCTTGAAGGGTTTGCAAATCTGTAGGGCAACCGCCTCCGTGAACGTCAGATTGTAGACTAGCTCTCCATACAGCTGCACACACCACACTCCCGCCGACCGCAGCCAATCAGCGTCTCTGCATTTCGAGTGCTGCCGCCTGATCGTATGCTTCCCGAAGTCGAATCCCTACTGCCGGGAATTGCCCAAAATGACATTGCCAGCTGTGTACTAAGTCTCCTACAACACAAAACCACATCACAACACCCAACGAAGGGAGGGGTGAAAGGGGCGTAGCGGCATAAACAGTCACATCCCAACACCCAAGGGAGGGGTTGGGGATACTACGTTTTCTGACTGCAACGGAAGTGGCCAAATTCCCTGGAATTTTTGCCATTATTTAACTTTTTGTGACCGTATAATGTTCTGTCATCTATCGATTCTGCCCGATCCAGTTCGCAGCTGAAAGATATCTAAAAATGACCGTGGATTAGTTTTCACAGATCTGTTTTCGACTTGCAAGCGGTGACTTCCAAGCTTAGTGTGGCTGTTGGGTCAAAGTTTGGTGAGGGCGGCATATGAAATAGCAGTCTGTGCACATGGATTAGTTTTCGAAGTTTGCAAGTATGTTCTTGAGAGGCTATCTTGGAGATTAGCCAATTTTGGAACAAAAACGGTGCACATTAGATCATCCTGCAACACCATCGCTTCGGGTACGCCACGTGGCGGATCCACGCAGGATGTGAAAGGAAGCATCCCGCGGTCAGTCACGCATACATACGCCCCATAATTTGTTGATACATATTTACCCACAAAGAAACGCAGGGTTATGCAGCCTTATTTGCTCACATGCGTCACTGTGAGCGAATGCGGCTGATGAACCCGCATTCCACCATCCGCACACGACGTATTTCTGTATGTTACATATGGAGACACTGCGTTGACATAGGCTTTGAGATATGCCGAACAAAGTGACGGGAGCGATTGAGCTCAATCGAAGCCTAGCTAATGGTTCCAGTACATCACCCTCGCGTAAAAAAAAGAAAACATGACAAGTAGATTGCAACAATTAGCAATCTACTGCGACACTGCCAATTCGCTCCCGTCACACTGTTGACCAAGCAGGGTTTGACTTCACTATGTGCTCCATTTGGCAGCGCAGTCGAAGTGCCACGTGTATCTTAATCTTTCCCCGCTTTGGGACGCAAGCAATCTTCAGAACCGTAGATCAAGCTTCTTTCGACAGCTCTCGATTATGGAAAGTCGCGTACTGCGTAAGTTATTTGTACTTCGAATATGCCTTTTGGCCAACCTAAATATGGGTAAAAAAACCAAGTAGGGGGTGGCAGCAGCACAAACAGTCCCATCGCAACACCTGCTTTCCTCCTCCATGGACGTGCACACACCTCGGTGTCTTCCATAGAGGCAAACACGAGGTCGCCATCGCTATTCCGCGCGTTGCCCTCTTCTGGCACTCGCCGGATGGCCGACATGAAGAGCCGGCGGTGAATCCGCACGCCCTCGTCCCGCAGCTCGTCGCTCAGCGCGTTCGCCGCGAAGCACTCCACGCGAGTGGCAGTGTGATGCGCCTCGTCGAACACCGCCAGATCGAAGTGTGACCCCACGGACTCGCTTTCCCCCGGGGCCGCCACCTCCCTCCCAGCAGCGGCCAGGAGCATGCCTTGGGCCTCTCCGATGCGCGCCGCCGACTTGTACGTGGAAAACACCACGTGCACCGGCGCCCCCGGACCAACCCCGCCCAGGAACTCCTTCACCTCCGCGGGGTCGGTCGTGACCGCCACATCCTCGGTCCCGACTTCCTCATCGTGGCACACGCAGAGAGCCCTCCATTCCCCCGGCGCCCACCGCGTGCGCGCCGCCCACTCCTCCAGTGTCTGCGAGGACCACCACATGCCGGGAAGAAGAGGGCGCAAGGAAGCAAGGGGAGGGGGAACGACGCCTGCCCGCTTAGCTCCCCCAGTGACGCTCTCCCACCATCCCATCGAGTCACCTTCCTCAGTGGCACACCCCACGCACCCGTGACACTCGCGCGCGCCACGCACCCGTGACACTCACGCGCGCCACGCACCTGGGCCACGAGGTTCACGGTTGGCACCAGCACCAGCACAGTCTGCACCCGGGTGTCCGCCGCCGTCTTCAAATGCTCGGCGACCCAAAGCCCGAGGCTGGTCTTGCCGCTGCCTCCCGTCATGTGCACCCTTGCCCGCCGCTGCCCCCCTGCCACGCACCCAATGGACCTCCCCCCACCCACCTCCCGGCAGATGGTATTGAGGCATGCAAGACAGCCGGTTGCAGCACGTGACATGGCCCAAAGACACCGACACACACGGACTTAAGTACCGGGATTTGGACGGCTGTGAAGCATGCCGAGAGCTGCTGCAGCCCAGAGGGGGGATAAGCGCGCGGGGTGGGGGGAGGCAGCCATGGGCGGACACGGAGCGCACAGGATGGCGCACAGGGCCGCGGAGGGGTGGGAGGAGGAGCCAGCCATGGGCGGACACGGAGCGCACAGGATGGCGCAGAAATGTTTTCGACAACCGATTGGATGGACGCCTTTCACAGTACTCCCAGCAGCAAGCAAGCGCTGCCGCAGAACCGCCCCGTCCGCTCGCAATGCAACCATTTTGCAGTTGAGAAGGCGGTGCAAAGACGAGGAAGCGGCGCACCGTGATGAAAGGCGTCCAACACGGCCCGCACCCCAAGCCTCTGCGGCTCCCATGCATACTGCCACACACGCCTCCCCATTCCTCCCCATAACGATTCATGGCACACTTGTTGAGGCGCACGCCACGCCCCCAGAGCGCGTGTGCGCGTGGCGAACCCTGCGGAGAGCGGACATCGTACACACCAATAATCAGTAATGCTGTTGCCTGTCGCAGGGCGTCACCTCCGGAAGGTTGAGATCCTCTGCAGCAAGTTCAGCTTGGCGGAAGGGAGGCGCCTCGGGCTGGTCTTGTCCAGAGGCACAACCAACTGGGACCGGCCGCGAGCCACCTCCATTGCTCTGCAAGTCCCCAGCAAAAACTGCGCCTCAGCCCCGTGCCCCGATGCACAGACAGCACTTCCATGCTGTACCACGACGAAAAAGCTGGAAAATGTGCTGACTGACTGATGGTGCAGACAACCGAAACTGGTGTGCTGTACAATGGTAAGTCACACAAAACGTAAGTGGAGCACCGACACCACCAGCAGAACGGAACCCCATCGATGCGGAGGAACAGCGACACTGCAACACCGCCGCGGAGCACTCACCACAGGCCGTCGCGTGCGGCCGCCAACGGCTCTTCCCGCAGCCTTGGGTGCGCTGCTGCGGGTCCAGCCCCGTGGACGACCGCCCACCCGCTGCAGCGGCCACCGGAAAGTTACACCGCAGGTAGCCCCTCGTCCTACGAAACGGGGTGTGCTCTGCTCGGTGGTGCCCCTTGCTAAGATCCGCCCAGTGGCGCAGGGACGCCTTTGTTGCTCCCCCGGGACTCTTGCGGGTTGTTTATGAACTCTTCTTTCCTGCCGCCCCTGGGGCATCCTCCACCAAGCCCCCCCGCGCCGCATTCCCCACGGCTCAACCTTCCGCACTGCTTCCCGCTCAGGCTCCTTCAAGCGCACAGCTGGAGCTTACTGCCCTGCGCCCTTGCGCCCGTGAGACTCAGACTGAGACTGAGATGCACACCACCTCCACTGGCATCGCACGATCCAAAGTGGCGCGGACGTGCACTCGCCTGTATCTCGCGCTACCTTATATCTCGACCTCTCAGTCTGGTTTGAGAACTCAGACTTTAAGCGCTCCGAACGAGCATTTCACTCCCCCCTGCTGCAGCTTAGTGGGTAACAGGTGACCAGCCAAAGCCTCACTGCACCTGTGCTATGTGCTGGCACCTGCTGCTGTTGGCGCGCACAACGACACAACCCGATTTGCGAGGAAAGTACCTTCCGCGAGGAAGGCGTAAGGATCGTTCCGAAAATATCTAAAACTTGAGCCTTGAGCCGCACGCCAGCGATCATCCTGCTTACTCGAATAGGTTCCAGAAGTCCAACTGCACCAAGACAACCAGAGTCCCGAGCGCTTCCCAAAGTCCACGCGCATGCCACAATAAGGCTTACCGAGGCACTGATCAAGACTCAGAAGCCAACGAGCATGACGGAGCAAGACGCCAATAACGAGAGTATGACTCCACAGAAGCAGACATGCGTTCTCTGCGTCAGATGTTCAAAGCAGCTTCTTCCCCTTGCCTCGTTGCGCTTCTCATCAAGGAGTACAAATCAAATCTAATCTTATTACACGATTGATGTCGCAAAATACTTCATGCGAATGGATTAACCAAATAGAAATTAAAACTTCCCCCCCAATACAAGTTGAAGTCTCATTACAGTTTTTGCATTCCGATATTCCTCGTCAGCATCTGGCATCTGAGCGAGGACTTTTCGCCGCGCGCCGTATTTTGCATCTTGGGCATCTTGGTCCTCGTTGAAGACATGTCGAGTGGATGACGGTGGCTGATCAGAATTGAATTCTACGAGGAGTGTTTTACGAGTCTCCTCGCGAGGAGCCTGGCAAAATTTTCCTCATAGAAATCGATCAAGAAGCCACGTGTCACATCAGTTTAAACGATAGTTTGAAACCCTTCGTTGCAGTAATAATAATTTCGGGCTTAACCCACATCCAGCACGATAAAATAATGCACAGTTTGGCCGCTGTTATCCAGGGAATACAGGTTGGTGGGGCTGGCTTCTCCGCAGAACAACTATCTGCACTGCAAGCTGCCATCACGGCGCAGGCATCCACTGCACAGTTTACAGACCACCACGCCGGGACAAAAATTCCGCTTGCAGATTCGACGAACTCCTGCGGCCTCCCAGCGCCGCCGCAAACTGACAAACCTGCTCCCAGCAATCTCCCTTGTGATGCTTTGAGCCCCAAACCCGCCTCAATTTCCGCCCAAAGCTCAGCGGTCAAGCCCCCCAAACCCCTTGGAGACACCAACGTCCCTGACCCTGCCAAAGCGACAAACACCGACTCCCAATGCGAAAAGGAAAATTCCCAACCCCCAAGCGCGGCTCCCCCTCCCACCGCGAATAACTCAGCGGAAGGTGTGGAACACTTGACTGAACCTGACTCGTCATGCCCTACCGAACCCGAAAAGACCGTCGAACCCGAACCCGAGCCCATTATTTCCCCTGAAGCAGAGTGGAACTCCCTTGATGATGATGACGGCACACCGCCCGAGAAACCATCCGTTGAAGTGCAAAAGTCTGATTCGAATAAGGGCAAAGCGGCCAAAGCAAGTGGTAAGGACAAGGCCATTAACTGGGGAGTCCCAGCGGGCTCGGGCAGTTTCAGTAGAGTCCTGGAGAAAAAGGAACAGTTTTTCCATTCGATTCATATGTTTAACGAGGTTAATAAAAAGTGGCCGAACCAAGTGCAAATGGTAGGTTTAGCTAAAGAGCGCGGAATTATTATTCAGTATTCGACAGTCATAGATCAGATCCGGATTGCCACCTCTTCAGCAAACGACAGAATAAAAAAAAGGAACGATATGAACAGATCGCTCAGTGAAATTGAAGACAAGGCAAGCCAAGCTTACGCGGACCGTTTGGCTGAGAGCAAAAAACTAGACAAGGAAATTGCAAAATACAAGTAAGCTTTCCCTCCCTGTCACAAACCCTGTCTCTGTCACAAACCCATCCAAAGTGCGTGTGAAATATTTTCTTTAAAGGTTGTCTTGGCAATTCGCATACATCCTTGGCAACGCATGTTTTTCTTCACTTAAATTCGTAAGTGAGCTTGACCAACTCCTCTCTGCTGACTGTGTTAGGTCCCTAGACCTAGCTGCTTTGGCCGTCACGGATGCAAAGTGCGGGAAAACGGCTGCCGAAGCCGATAAAGTTCGGGAGGCTGCAACGGAATCGAAGAAGCAAGCGGCCGCGCTTCGAGACAAAGTTACGGAAGCTTTGAGGTTGGAGCAAATGGAGGTGGTGGCGAAAAACAAGCGTTTGGCAGTGCAGAAGGAAGAACAGGTGTGTGCCTTCAATGAAGTATTATTGCTTGCTTCCGGATATTTTTTTCATGTGAATGCAACGCTCTTAAAATTGGTTACTGCATGCACAGGCGAAAGCGGCGGCCACCCTCGCCCAGAAGCAGGTTGAGACACTGGATAGCATCTCCAAAAGCCTCCCGAGTGCGAAACGGGCTCGGCAGGATGCCTCCATCAACCAGCTTTTGGTGAGTAAAAAATGCTGTGCTTTTTTTTCATTCAACATAGAAAAACAGGTGTTCATACCGATAGTTGTGCATTTGTTATTGAACATAAAACGTAATACATAAAAACATACTCACAGCATACAAATACTAAGCCTAAAACTTGCGACGGTTGCAAATATTTTTCAGATGGTGATCGTCGCGGGAAGCAAACGTAAAAAGTTTTCAGAAAAAGTCCAAGCCATATACGACAAACTCGAGGAGAAAGTGATTGAGAAGTGCGTTATCGACCTGGCGGATTCGGATGACGAGGTTGAGAACGTGAACAAAAGTGCTGAGAGCATTGGAGAAGCTAGCTAAAAAACGGTGAGTGCTTATTCCTCCGCCTCCTCATAATCATTATCCATATCAGCTAGGCCCCAGTTGTCCATGCCTGCATCATGTGTGACACCCAGTCCTGGGTCAAGATCGTTTAAGGGGTCGTTGGCAAAATAGTCGTCGGCGTTTTCGTTCATGAGTCGCACCTCCCATTCCTCCCACTCCCCACGAAAATGCTTCAGACCGCGAGGGTAACCTCCTTCATAGTTGGAGCCCTCCCGCTTCCTCCAAATGTAATTTTGCAATAACAGTCCGCACGTGAGCCCGGTTCCAAGCTCTGCTTTATTTTTTTTCCACTTGCCACGGCCGGGTAGCCCCACGAAAGGGAAGCTTTGCTTCACGCAACCGAGGGAACGTTCCACCTGCACTCTTAGCCTCCGTATATAATCGGACTGCTTGTGCAATAACTTTATTTGATTTTCTAGTTGCATTGCTTTCATTTCATCACCGATCGCACGTGCACCACGAACTTGCTCCTTGAGGCGATTGTAGTCCGCGGTGGTCGGGTTTGCTAGCACGCGATGTGCAGTGTGTTTTGAGTTATAGGCAGGGTCGCCAAGTAAAAATTCGCCGTCCGAGAAATATTTGTATTCCTCCAAGTATCCACCCCACGAGTCGTAGAGTACTTTATCGTGCACACCCCCCGCGACAGCCACAGTTGCTTGAATAAACTTTCCACGTATATCCACTATCACTTGTGAGTTCACACAATGCATTGCAATCTTTCCTGAATAAAATATGGTCTGGCAAAGGGATGGTTTGCGCAGGCCAGACCGAGATCCATCCACGTAACCGATAACGCCGCGAAAAGCCCCAAGATAACGGCTTGCTAGCTCCTGACGTTCTTGAATAGTAGGCCAACTTATTTCATGTTTCAAAACTCGGTAGACACATTTTTGCACGTGATAATATATTCGCTGAATAGTAGATTGATCGCAGTTCCATGCTAGCGTGAACGTCTGCCAATCAGTATGGCCGGAGGCCATAACGTTGAGGTAAATGTAAAGTAGTTCCTCAGTAGAGTATTTACGAGGCCTGACCTTCAATAAACTATTTTCTATATCTGAACGTTTATCGTCAAAGTTGTATGGCTCGTTTATAAGTTCCCGCAAAGTCCTCGTCATACCGAGAGGAACATAATCATCTTCTTGTAGCAGCATATTTAAAAGATCGTCAAACTCTGGAAGTGTCAAACGCACAAGAGTGATCCATTGTGTGTGCCCCGCCCGCGAATTTTCTGCAGCACGACGCGATGCTGCGTATTTAGGAGTAGGTGGAAGTTCTTGATAAGTGCGCTTACGTTTGCTGTGCTCATCCGCCTCGTCAAAAGAACGCTCTGTGATGCGTGAAGCTAACTTCCGCTTTGGTAGGGAGATCGTGGCTGTATGAGTCTCGTTCGTTGCATTGTTGGGCGCGTTTTCGGACGAAGCACTCGCGCATAACGCTAGCATTTGTTGCAGCTCGGGCATGATAGCTCCACTTGACTTTTGCATCAGCAGTAAATATTCTAAGTCATCATCCGACGAGCTTGAGCTTGATCCATCTGAACTCGGACGATCATCACCATCTTCTTCATAGTCATCGTCACTTCCCCCATTTCCCGTGAAATGAACGCCGGCATCGTCTCGCTCTTCGCTATTACCAACCTCATTTGTTGGTAATCGTGGTGCAGCAGTCGCATCGTTGATCTCAATAACACGCTCGAATTCATGTGATGAATCCGGACGCGTTGGTGAGAGACGAACGCGAAAGCTAAGAGGCGGAGCATCGAGTTGAATAGACGGTTGCGTTCCGTTTTCAACTTGGACATCCGGTTGCTCTTGAATGTTCTCGCCGAATTCTCCGTCACTTGTAGAAATGCGGACATTTGAGCGAAGGGCTCCTTGCGCCGATGATTCCGGAATGTCGCCGGAAAAACATAGCGACGCGTGTAATATTAGGAGAAGGCATAACGTTCTTGGACACTTCCACATCCTTTATATATATGTATGGAATACAGGACCGTCAACGTCTAGAAAAAACAATCTTTCAACGAGCGAGAAAAACACAAGGGAAGGTGCGCACCCACTACTCGTGGCACCGACGTGGCAGGCGCCATCGACTGTCATCAACTGGCATCTTGAGGACCTCCGAAATCGGGATGCAAAGCAACTGGTCCTCACTCCGCGTTCTGCGTTCTAGCCCAACGAGGAGCTGGAACCGATCGAACTCCCCGCGCGAGTCGCTTTTGGGGGGGTTCGATCTCCTCGTAGAATCGTGAGGACACACCGCGGAAAAATTGGAATGCAAAAACTGTATTGAGCTCAATGAATTCCCAGGGGGGGGAGGTCAGGATTTTTTGAATCAAGAATCTAGAATCAATAATCCATGAAGGGTGAACACTTCCATTTTCCATATATGATATAAAATCTACGAAGTATAAAGAAATCTGAAAAATAGATTCGTCTCACCTCTCTCAGATAGCGTACAGCAATTTCATGACCTAATCAAAAGTGCATTTTCGATGACGACGATGACTCGAAAATTACGCCAGACACTGTGTATAAAATTATTTTCGATATGACGGTATAATACTGGAATATCCAAGTTCACAGATAATAGTGTGTGCTGTGAAACTGATATAGATAAACTCTCATAAGAAATAAACCCTAAGCTAGATATACCCCGAACGGTGACAGAGTCGGAACGGCTACGGTCCTAGCTACCTGTGACACCTTGGTGTGTCACAGTACGGGCTTACGGTCAGTCACAGGTCCAGTTTTGGCTACCTAGTAATCTGTCATAGGGGCCTGCACCGGGACTCCCGGTCAGGGCTGCCTACACAGATTTCAGCACACCACCCCAGCACTGTGGGTGGTGACTGACAGGCAAGTTTGAGATACCAAATAAGTTAGGGTAGGAGCTAGGTGACAAGCCCAACTGCTAAACCAACTGTGCAATTCTGATACACAAATGGAAACCCTCTAGCCGGTACAAGTGCAGAAACATACAGGCACACAGGTCCTGCCAAACTACTGAAAGGCACGGCGCCAGCAAGTCAGATTAACGGATATAAGGAGTCAAAGTAAAAGCCAATCGAAGACCATGTTGAGGTCAAAGTACATCTCAGCACACCACCAGAAGGTGGTGCACTGCCAGAACCAGTAATGAAACTACTCGGGGTCAAAGATCAGAGGAGCACCGCCATCACAACGTCCACCGTAGCATCCCGCAGCACTGCCCTCCAGTGGGTCAGGCGGCAGTAGCACTGCCGTAGCACCCAGGGAGTGCAGCACTGCATCCAGTGTGACGGGGTCCAGCTCGGAGATACCAGAGTAGATGCAGAGATCCCCCCTGCACAGCACAGGCTGCGGTGCAGCCCGACCCGACACCTGCACAGAGCCGAGGTCATTGGCCGCCGTATAGGCGGCAGCTCCCACTCCCATGATCGAGATCAAAAGAAAGAGAGAGACAAAGTAATGAAACCCCCACGGGCCCGCGTGTGCGGGGAAGCCCCATGGCGGCTTGCCACAACCGTAGGTGCGGGATGCACCACCAGACTGAGGCACGTGGGTCGCGGACTCCGACGCATGATTAGCCGAAATGGCCGGAGTCCGCGGCTTCACGATGAAGCTGCCGTCGGCGAGGTCCTCGTAATCGTCCGTGTCGTAACCCGTGAGGTCAACCTGCCCGACGGCGGCGTGGTTGACAGTCTGAACGAACCCCGCGAACTCACCGTCCGCGTCCGCTGTGGTGGTCACCCGCGCCGATTGCAGTGGCGCGGGTTTCACATCCTCTCCCTGCGAGACAGGCATAGCAGGGGCCGGCACGGCGGATGCCGATGCCGCCGCACCACCTGCCGGAACCTGCTCCTCCGGTGCGGCTACCGCTGCGGCGGGCCCACACACCAGAGCCGAAGCCTCCTGTCCAATGCCGGCAGGAGGCGGGAAGGAAGCATGAGTGTAATGCACCTGCGGGTTGGCCGCGGAGTGAACCTCCGCGGCAAGATCGTCGAGACGGCGGAGAATGTCATCTCCCTCGGAAGCCGGCTGCTGCTCCACGGTGAAGCCGTAGGCGGACACGTCGATGCCGCCCACCGCACCCGCAGAAAGCACCGCAGGCGGCCCATACGCAGCCGCAGCACGCGCGAAAGCCTCTGCGCCATCATCCGCAGCATGCTGGAACACCGCACACATCGCCAACGCGTGCACCCCTTCCGCATCCTCCTCGTCGATAGGGATACAAAACGATGCTGCAGAGTTGGGCGGGTGCTGACGTCCACCCAACGGGCAGTCGCGGTAAAAGTGATACTGCTCACCTTTTCCCGCTTTCTTGCATTTCCCGCAGAAAGGCTTTGCACGTTGCTCGTCGCGGTCGAAACCCACCGGCGGAGCCTTGTGGGTTCCCACACGGAACCCCCGCGGATGCTGCCCCTTCTGCTGCTGCTGTCTCTGCTGAACACGCTCCCGCTGCTGCCGCACCACTGGAGCGGCCTCACCGTGCTGCCCCTGCACGAGCTCCTTGAGCTCCGTGATCTTTTGGAGCAGCGCATCGTACTCACTGCTGGAGAGGTGTGCGGAGACCCCGCCCGCACCAGAAGCTGCCTTCCCCCCGTCCGTCTGCGCCCAAGACTGATAAATCTCGACCACTAAGGAGCGAAGAGAAGCAAGGGACACGTGGGACAGGTCGGCAGCCATGGGATAGCGGACCTTTACCGCCGCGTAAAACACGGGGTCGAGGCGGGTGTAGAGGGATAATTTCCGCGTCGCCTCGGTCGGAGTCCAGTCTGAAGTCCTGTTATCCCGCACCAAACGCTGCTCCTTAGCCAAAATCGGCTGCGGGTCAACGTTTGCGGGATAACGTAAAGCCGCATGCTCCTCCTGCTGCGACTCCCGCAGCGCCACCGGCACAGAGCCCTTGATGATGTCGACAAGAGCACGTCGTCCATCTCGGTCAGTCGAGGAGTCGGTGCCAGTCAGCCAGACATACGCGTTGCTGTGCTTCTCCACCACGAGAGCCAGAACGTCGTACAGCAGGCCATTCACTCTGCTGACCACGGGCACCAGAGGGTCGTCGAGGTCAAAGGAACGCAGCTCCAAACCAGCAGACTGAAACTCTGTGCGTAGCTGCACCACCAGGTCGGACAGGAGGCCAGCGTCGTCCGTACCGCGAAAATGATGTTTCTTGTCACCAAGAATATCCTCACGGATACTCTTGGCCCAAGCCCGATGCAGCCGTGCCTTGTAAATCTCGTCCACCAACTTGGACTGCTCCTGCAAATAACGTCTGACGGCAACGTCCGCGTCCACGTTCGATGCAGGGTTGGGAGTGGGAACCACCGGCGTAGCAGCCGTCGGAGTGTTCCGCACCCCGTCGATGAGCCTTAGAGAGGCATCAATGTCACTGTCCCTCGTGAGGGACTTCTTAGATCTTGTCGTCATGCCCATTTCTAGAAACGCCTGAGGGGAGGCGGTACGCTGTAACACGTTTGGGTAGGGTCGCGGAGAAAATGTGACGTCACAGACACGGAAAGAGCGGTCGGGCCATGCAAGCGAGGGGCGAAGGAAGATGTCGGCGAAGTCAAAGGTGCCAAGGTCACCAGCCCAAAATACGGCAGCAGGCGGGGCCAGAGCGAGCAGAAAACCGTGAATAATGAACATTGCGACGACGAAACCCAATCCAAGCCGGCACCCCATAGCTGCGGCTCAAGCCGCTCACCGCAGGCCGTTCATCTCATAATTCTCTACTAGTGCCCAAACGCGCTAACGCGCACCACCTCTCCGAGCGGCCGTTTAGCCAATCATGGCCAAACTAGCAAGTGGAATAAAGCGTGGATGGGGCCACGACCTACTGGAATATCCAAGTTCACAGATAATAGTGTGTGCTGTGAAACTGATATAGATAAACTCTCATAAGAAATAAACCCTAAGCTAGATATACCCCGAACGGTGACAGAGTCGGAACGGCTACGGTCCTAGCTACCTGTGACACCTTGGTGTGTCACAGTACGGGCTTACGGTCAGTCACAGGTCCAGTGTTGGCTACCTAGTAATCTGTCATAGGGGCCTGCACCGGGACTCCCGGTCAGGGCTGCCTACACAGATTTCAGCATATAATTACATGTGACACACAGTCATCGGACGCAGATAAATCGGTGTTGGGAAGCTCGAGACAGTTTGAAACTGTTTCTAAATCACTTTCGACTAGCTCGACTTTCGTTCACTTCAAAATACACCGCTGCTGTTGACCCGGGTCAGCAGCAGCGGTGTATTTGTTATCATATATTATTGCACGACATACCATACAGCATATCACAGTGCATATATGCATACACTCCTCAAATGCGAACTCATGTCCAACTGCACGTGATCAGCTTCGCCTCCCTTGCGCGAAGATGATCACGTGAGGTTAGCCATCCGCACTACAACGCGCCCGCACGAACAAACGTAACCACAAACCTGTATTCAAGTAGCTTGTGTCACGCACAACAAAAAAGTTTACACGTTGCCAGGTTTGTTCATTTCACTTGAGTGGATGAACAATCTACGTGACCTAGGCGACTCCCCGGAATGCCGGTGCTCAAGGAATGGTATACATTCCTTGACGCAACCAGAGTACCGTGCTTGCTTAACGCCCGTTAAGCAAGCATAGTGCAAGGCATACGATAAGTTCCAGATAAGTTCAACCGGGTGAAACGCGAATGGCTGCAGATTTCAGCGCTCTCCGCAAACCCAAACCCGATGGCGGCATCCTACCCTACCGGATGCTGGAAAGCGGGTGTCCGGACACCGCATGAGGGTCAAAGGCATACATGAGTCCTCTATATATGCGAGAACAGGTGTTCCGCTCGGTGAAACAAACTGGCTAAGCTCCCATAAACGGTCCGGCCGAGTGCTTTTATCATGCATCTCGGAAACCCGGATAATACGAAGTGATGACTGACAGTACAGTACTACTGTACTGTCATCCTAGCTACTAGCGGAGTCACGGTTCCGATCAGAGACGGGTCAGGCTAGGGGCTATCAGAGCCCATAATAATAACCCTGAACCTAAAGTCCAGCACACCACCCGGAGCTGTGACTGTAGCCAATAGGGCTAGGCAAGCGGAGCTAACTAAACAGATAACAAACAGCACTTAACTGGAAACAGATATACTTTTAGCTGGGTGCCCGGGGACTTGTCCCGGCACAACCCACCACTGCGGCTAAGGCTAATCACACCTCCAGGGTTTGAAATAAGCAGACTCATCCACTGTAAAGCCGGTCGGCATAGCCGAGTTCAGCTGACGGATGCCAAGACAGGAAAACATCCGAAGTAAGTTGAGATGAGATACCATAAATGTTGACACCACCAGACCCAAGTGGGTCAGGCGGATCCCAGAGTGGAGTGGCAAAAGCATCAGATTGCAAAGCCGCTGAGGTCGATTGAGAAAAGAACTGTGCCACATCCCGCGGCGGCAATGACGAATCAGCAGTAATCACAGGCGGGCAAAGAGAATCCAATAATGCATCACCGGGATGAACCGTACCGTAGCCGTAGGTGGCTCCGGGCTCAACCAGGCCCCTGACACCACCGCCGACCACGAGGGTCGGCATCGCCGTAGCACTGGATAGAAACGTAGCTACCATGAAAAGAGTGAGTGCAAATTCTCCGATGCCAAATGGCCTGGAGCCTCTGGGGACTCCGAACCGCCGAAATGCTGCAGCCGTCGGCGGTGCACCCCCCTCAATTTCAGTCAGGCAGACACCAGGAGGGTAGTTGGAGCCCTCCCCATCATCATCGGAATCACACACCTCAACAGGCTCAGGGTCAATGTCAAACCAGTCAGGGTGGACAGTGTTGAATGTTTTGAATGAATTGTCAGCAGGAGCCATCGGGCCGAGAGCCAGAGAGGCAGACGGCGGCACAAAGGCGGCACGGCTGACCTCATGCAAGCCAACCGGCTCACCATGCACGGGTGCAGAGGCCTTCGGCAGCAGCTGCTTGTCAGTGGTCGGCTCAGCGACACCACCAGCAAGCGGACCGCTGACCTCAGCAAATGCAACACGGCCAATGGAAAGATGCTCAGCAGGTGCAGACTCAGCAGAGGCAACAGCATCCTTGAACTGCTGCAGAGCCGCGTAGGCTCTGAAGCAAAGGAATGCGCAGACAGTTCACAGATTTCAGGTTGCCCCACGAGAGCACACAAGTGCTCCATGGACCCCTCATCCCCAGCGTCACAATACCGCTGAAAACGAAGGGCAAGCACGTCGGAGTCATAAGACTCGACGGCTTGGTAGTAGGATGCCGAGATGGACAATGGGTGAGTGTCCTTGTGAGGACACTCACTCAGCCAATACTTTGACCCAACGGCGCGGCACTTCTCGTGCCTGCACGCTGGGACAAAGGTGCCAGACCGCTTGTCAAAAACCACCTCCGGAGAGGCGGAGTGAGCAAGCGGTTGCACTCCAGGTCGGTGGAAGTTGCGCGGAGTGCGCTTCCCAGGGGGCGGCTTGGAGCCACCCTTCTTAAGGGAATCCACATCCCGCTGCAACTTGACCAACTGAGCACTGAGCCGATCAATGGCCGAAGCCAGGCCAGTGTCAGTGGTGCAAGATGCGACAGACATGGGGCGCCCTGCAGTGCGCTTGCCCGAGAGCCGCCCGCAGCGGTACTGCTCGCGCACGCGTGCCTGCAGGGTGAGCAGACTCACAGCCGCACGCTGGTCAGCTCGAGCAAACGAGTCAACCAGCGTGGCGTAAGCCGGTCCAGACAGGGCAGAGAGGAATTGCCTTTTAACAGCGTCTTCGGGCAGCGTCGTCAGACGCTGTGCATCCCGAAGACAGCTGTTGAAGAGGCGAATCCCCGCATCAGGGTCACCTCGTCAGAAATCCTCACTTCAAGCAGCTCAGTCAGAGCGTCGAACGGAGTCGACGCGTCAGCAAGCATACGCACCACCTCCAGGGTGGCGCGCTTGCCATCAGCAGGAACATCCGCACCAGAAGCCTCTACCCAATTACGGGCAGGAGACCCTGGCGCAGTCAGCAGCAGCAGCACAGAGTACAGAAGTTCATTTGCAGCAGGCAGAACAGGGGTGTCAGCAGCAGTCAGGTCAAACAGGGGTGCGAATGCCGCCGACTGCAATGTGAAGAGTTGCTGAAGCTCGGATACCAATTGAGAAAAAATGTCCGAAGCCGATGTTTCGTCCCCACGGAATTTTGCGACCTTGTCGCCAAGTACTTTTGTCGCTGCTGTTTTTGAACTCTGAACGTCAAAAGAATCTCTGCGCAGCCGATGCACGAGAGTGGCTGCCGCAGTCGAAGCCTCCGACGCAGCCGAATCCAAATGTGGAGTAGTGGGCGTGGCTGCATTTAAGGCACCAACATCATCGGAAATTGTCGCTAACTTACGCGCTCTAGCGCGAGTACGTGGCTTGTGTGGCGTATCCATTATAAAAATGATGGTGAGATGGGAACGCGGGCTAGCGGTGCGACAGTAGTGGATAATTCCGCAGCGGCCAATCCCTGCAGGAGTCTCAGTAAACAATAACACAATCAGGCAGGTCATGAGCCGAGTGGCTAATCGAGGGAGCGACCCACAAAACGCGGAGTGTCCTGCCCGCTGATCAAACGGAACGTAAAACATAACCATACCCAGCGACGATTCCGCTGCCAAATAAGTGCCAAAAAAAACCGATCTCCACTTCAAAAGGAGGCCATACTGCGGAGAGAAAGCCACCGTCTAAGGGGGCGCCCACCCCATCTCTGTGTCAAAACTTAGCCAATCATGGCAACAACTTGGCGCTGTGCCATCAGAACTACCGGGAAAGTGGTGACGCGCATAACCTGCGAGAACAGGTGTTCCGCTCGGTGAAACAAACTGGCTAAGCTCCCATAAACGGTCCGGCCGAGTGCTTTTATCATGCATCTCGGAAACCCGGCTAATACGAAGTGATGACTGACAGTTCACGGGTAGACCGATTTACCCCCCCACTATAAAGTGGGGGGGCCTGTCTCCTGCTGTCCTCCTTCGGAGAGCCGTGTCACACGTAGCATGCGTCTCGGTAGCTCGGAACACAGATGCATAAAACCCCTAAAGTATTTTATGTTATCATCTTAGTATTCCGAAAGCGAGTGTTCACTGACTGCACGTTCTGTGATAGATATATATCTGACTATATATATATATATCCCCCACCAGCCAGAGAATCTCACTTCTCATCAGGTTATGGGTTGACCACTTCAGTGGTGGCATTGTTTCTTTTGGGATTCTAATTTCCGTCTCGTCGAACGTACCGACTACCGCAAGTCTCGTCGAACTTCACCGACTACCGCTACTGCATCACCGATTTTACCCTTACCGATTACCGACACCGAGAGTCTCGTCGAACTACACCGACTACCGCCCCGACATGATTACCGAGATGTCGCTTTACCACTCCGGCATCAACGACCGAAATGCCGCTTTACCGCAACCTTTTTGACTTTCTGGCCAGCAGCGCTTCTCCTGCAGCAAAGCTGGCTTACCGTACGACTATTTTGACCTCACCGGCGTTTTCCTCGCAAAAATCTACCCCAATTTGACCCTTTCATCGTTTGATTTGCTTAATTTTACGAGAAGTTAGCTTTTCGCTTGGGAACCCTAGCTTTGGGTTCGCGGATTCTGCAGTCAGCGGTCAGTGGTCAGCGACCATGTCTACTGGACCTCAGCGTGCACGTATGGCCGCTGTTCGTTCAGCGTTGATTACTCTTCGAGTACATCGGCAACATCCTACCATTGGTTATGGTCTGGTGGTGTCTGGTGGTGTTTGCGCACCAGACACCAAGCTCGAGTCCATCGCGCTCACCATCGACAACGAGTGCTTTGACTATTTCGACCTCATCCCTCCCCTTCCCTCACCTTCACCTTGTGCACCCCTTGGTCACCATCTGGTGGTGTCTGGTGGTGTTGTCACGCCCACTTCACCCTTCACCATCATCCCTTTCAAGCCTTTTCCCATGAGCTCGACCACATCCCTTCACCGCATTTTCCACCTTCCACCTCCTCACCCTTTCTTCGTCGGTGCATTCGCTCTGGTGGTGCCAGGCCGCTTTTGGCCTTGGCACCGCACGGGCATTGGCTGAACATCGTCTTCCTTACGCTCGACGTCCTCTGTCATCGAGAACGTCGCCGCCGCCTGCTCCAGAGCCCAAACCCTGATTCACTAGACAATTCTGTGTAGCCCTGCTCTGTTTCAATCTAAGCAGCATGAACTAGCGCCGGCGGATGCCCCTCTAGCTGAGTTGAAAAAGGCTCCTTAGATTTCTTGCTGTGGGATGGCCGGCAGGCCTATTGACACTGCTCCCTGTTTCCACCTCTCTCCTTCTGGAGGAGGTGGTGTCACGGGTAGACCGATTTACCCCCCCACTATAAAGTGGGGGGGGCCTGTCTCCTGCTGTCCTCCTTCGGAGAGCCGTGTCACACGTAGCATGCGTCTCGGTAGCTCGGAACACAGATGCATAAAACCCCTAAAGTATTTTATGTTATCATCTTAGTATTCCGAAAGCGAGTGTTCACTGACTAACTGCACGTTCTGTGATAGATATATATCTGACTATATATATATATATCCCCCACCAGCCAGAGAATCTCACTTCTCATCAACAGTACAGTACTACTGTACTGTCATCCTAGCTACTAGCGGAGTCACGGTTCCGATTAGAGACAGGTCAGGCTAGGGGCTATCAGAGCCCATAATAATAACCCTGAACTTAAAGTCCAACAATATATGCCTTTTTAAAACTACCTACGGTGTCCGAATTTCCCATGATGTTGTTTTTCACTGATTTTCAGAGGCCGCGGCATCATCCGCTCAGCCGGTGACCCCCGCAGTCCTACGTGTCGGTGGCCTCCGGGGGAATTCGGACACCGTACGTCGACGTGTAAGGTCCTAATTGGTGGGTACTAGGCCCGGTCGATCTTAAATTAAGATCTCCACTAGGCGCATCTGACGGTGGATGGGATTATTTATCTTGCCGACGTGGCGCACTCGAGAGATCCGAACATGAACATCGAGTCTGCCATTCCATTAATGATTTTAAAAGCAAATCTATCTGATTTCCGAACATCGCGTCGGCCATGCGATGTTTAAATCATTTTCGCCATTACATCATATGACCGCAGGATCATGTGCGCGACAGTGCTTTGCCTTTTGCTTCCCAGCATGCCATGCCATAACGCGTGGGTGGTGTCGCGATAAATGTACGCGACTGCAGTGGCACTGTCATCGTTAGCGCCTGGCGATCGTGAGATGAAACATTCGACTGTATCGCCCGTTGGGATTCGAGCTTTGCTGCTGCTGCTGCTGCTGCTGCTGCTGCTGATTGACTAAGGTAAGTACTGTAAGTAAGGTAATTTGGTTTGGGTGAAGATTATAAAGGTCAGAGGTTTGTATGTCGCGTATCCCGGCGCATGCCGCGCGGTGCGCGAAAACGGCATGCACTGCAAGATAAGGCGGCACTTTTGACGACTGGTGAACTCGTAGATCTGAACGGCAAGAAGGCGATTTGAGGCAATCACAGAAGCTCACAGTCCTCAGATATGGTGTGCGATTATATCGGCTTGTCAGTCAGTTACACTACAAATAGAGTCTTAAAATCGGAGACAAATTGCCGTATAACGGGATGTTATGTGTCACAGGACAGCGAGTGGAACGAGAGGTGCTGTGTCACATAACTCAGGTTATGTGACAGACCGTAGCGGAGGAATAAGGTTTCGAACTCACCTTGAGTTCGGCCTCACAAGTTTTTGATAGTTTGAGAAGGAGTTTACTGTTTACTGTTAATTTATTTTACGAGGTATATTAAGCGTTCGACCATTATGCACGATTTTTCAGACGCTGAGTTAGAAGAAAAGATCGTCAGGGTCAAAGCTTCGGACGTTTACGCGTCGTACAAGCTGAAGTTGGATCAGTTGATCCCTGTTTTGTCCGAAACTGACAAGAATGTTCAAGATCACTTAAAAGCGCTGGTAGAGGAGCAGAGAAGCAGATCGGTAGCGAATGATGGAAAAGCAGTTTTGCAGGCTGTGTCTCAGAAGCCGCAGAAGCGCAGCTTGCAGCGGCCAGCGTCCTGGACCTCTGGGGGATTCGTCCACACAAAGGCAGGGGGCTCAAGGCCCGAAGATCTTTCGTGTAAACGGCAGTTTGAGAATTTAGACAAGGCTGATTCCGTTTTCTTTGAGGTGAATCGCACGCTTAAAGCGGCGATCGAAGAGCCAAGTTTTGCAGGGAGAGTTTCAGAAGAAGAGCTCACAAATTTCAAGCAGACAGCATCAGCTTTGGAAGAAGGAATGGCCTGGGCAGAAGAGCAGGCACAATTGGTTCATATTGCGTTCACAGATGGCTGGCCTGTCGCAGTGGAATTCGAGGGAGACTCAGTCGTAGTTACTGAAGATCAGGAGAAGAGACTGAAAAAGAGTAGAAAAGTAGTGGCAGAAAGGATCGCAAAGACGACACAGTCCTATGGAGGGAGGGGCGCCTCCGGTCGCAACTACTCGAACAATGTTGGCCAGAGCGAGAATGTTCAAGGTAGATTGTGTTTCACATGTGGGTCACCTTACCATATCTCACCAGCTTGTCCGCAAAATGCGAAAGGAAAAGGAAAGGGTGGGAGAAACCGTTTGACCAAAAGGAAATGTTATCGCAAAGATTGGCGTATTGCCACTTAGAGAAGTAGGCTTAACGCCGAAAAAGAGAAGGGCTTAATGGCCATAAGGAAGCGGCTTAACGCCAATGAGATGCAGAGTAACACAATTTGTGTATTATGGAGAGAGAGCCTTAATGAGGCTGATTAGAGAGGGCAAGTAAGTCCTAATCGTGTGCAGATTGTTACGTGAGACACAATTGTTGAATGCTTCGAATTGTCTTGCCTTCGCGTGATCGGACGCCTTCGGATCTTTGTTTTGTCTCAGATTAGCTCTTGCTGATTTCAATTGTGATTATTGGTTTAGCTAGGGTAGTTAGGGGGGTAACGTAGGGCAGGTGTGTCACATAACGGGATGTTATGTGTCACAGGACAGCGAGTGGAACGAGAGGTGCTGTGTCACATAACTCAGGTTATGTGACAGACCGTAGCGGAGGAATAAGGTTTCGAACTCACCTTGAGTTCGGCCTCACAAGTTTTTGATACGTTTGAGAAGGAGTTTACTCCCTCCCCCCGCCCTCAAGTGTGCTTTCGTTTTTGAGTTGAGTTGATAGTTTTGATGCTTTCAATTTTGTCGTTCTGCGGTGGCAGGTATCAAGCTCAATTGGCTGATATGATTTCTTCGCATTCATATTGTAGTGCGTAGTGTTGTAGTGTGCTAGAATACCCTTCTCAGATTAGCTCTTGCTGATTTCAATTGTGATTATTGGTTTAGCTAGGGTAGTTAGGGGGGTAACGTAGGGCAGGTGTGTCACATAACGTCATGGAGGTCCTCTACATCCGGACACACGCTTCATCGTTCAAACGTTCATGGATCCTAGCCAATCAAAATATGCAACATTTCAAGACAAAATAATTGTCGAAAATATTTTCTTTATATATAAGTAAAAAATATGCAAACTCAAACTGGTATCAAAAAAAGTTTATTCGTGAGAGGCTAACCCTACGCTCGCCTGAAACTCTAGAGTTAACATTCTTCTGGACAAACAATCTTCATGTACAGTTCGTGAAGGTGAAGGTGCATTCAACCGGTCTGCGAAGCCACATTGAATATTGGGCAGAACCGTAAGCATCTGCAAGTGTAAGCGGCGTGCCTGTACTCTGTACTCGTGTCCTAAGGATGCTTTATGTGGCTGACGTGTCTTTTCACGGAGCAGTGCGATGCTGAGTCTGCATGCCTCTTTCGTGCACCCGTTTCGTGCCGGAACGCTTTTGCGACACGTTACAGCTTGCAGGGAGGAGACGCCCGGCATGTGGGAGTACTTTTCTGCCGCACTGTCGGCTGTAAAATATCCAGCCAGTTTCTGCACTTGAAGGCACGAACAGTACCCCCCCTCAGAGCCTGCTTCTCTCCGCGCGAGAAAGCGAAGCACGTCTGAGTGCGCAGGCTGCATCAGGTTATGTATTCCTTAGCGTGAACTTTGTTTGTTCACTTGTTGCCTCGCGTCCCCATTCGCGTGCATTTTTCCGATCATCTCCATCGAGAAACCTCTATCGCTCATTGGCGCAAGTTTCAACACCTAAGAATGTAATCACATTTTGGTGAGGGGATCGCAGACGGTAGTGCTGCTCGAACCCTGCGCCCCCCTGAGACACTATACATTCGTCGCACAGGAAACTGCGTCTCCCGCGGCGCGGAAGTGATGGATTATTATCAGGTGTTGTTGCGCTGGGTGCTCCTACTTCAGGGGGTCCTACTTCAGTTTCCGCGGCGCTGAGGGCTCGACAGTCTCAGCGTGCGTCGAGTAGCAAGTCGTTAGGCCTGCCTTACATTGCTACGCCTGGTTTTGAAGCATGTACATCTGTGACACGGCGCTCGTCAAGAAGCGGCTACCATGTCAGCGACCCTGCTCGAAATCGAATGTGTTTACTCCAGTTCTCAGCGGCGCAGGGCTCGGCCCGGATGATTTGAAACCTCTGTGTGCCACGCCAGGTGCTTGGGTTGAGTTTCGATCAGAGGCCGAGCGCAGATCAGATTCGAAGGGCCTATCACGAGCAGGCTCGTCGTTCACACCCAGGTTCAACCCCCGGCCCCGGCCGTACTTTAATCGGAGCGAAACGTATGTCTGCCTCTTCTCTGAATAAAGTTGAGCGTACTGAAATAGAACAGCATGGTCTTTTGCCTCCTTCCATGCCCCAAAAGCTGGTCGCTCTCAACTAGCTGTGCACCCACGCCGCTTGCTCGGGGAGGGGTGCGGAGTCCACATGAATTCTCTTCTTCAATCCTTGCTCTTATGTCCAGCGGAATGTGCAAGCGTCGCCACGTCATCCAGCTTGCGCGGGACGAAGGGCGCGGCCCTCGAGCGCACCTCCTCAGTCCGCCTCACCTCTGCAGAAAGAACTGGCTTCAAGTACCTCTCCGCGACTGCTGACGTGGCGTCGCACTGCTTCAAGTTCCTCTCCGCGACTGCTTACGTGGCGTCGCACTGCTGGGGGCGGGGAGCCTACCTGCAGATAAGAATCAGCACAATCCGGCAGCAGTTTCACATTTCCAAGCTGTGCAAGCGGCGTACTCGACGCTCTCCTGTCCGACGAAGAGGCAGACCTACGACGCCACGTGTCAGCAGGCCTCCAGGCAGCCTCCTCGTCGCCCTTACCCGAGCCAGGCGCCACAACCCCAGGGGCATTCCGCAAGACCTCAATCCGCGTTCACCCCGCGGTACACTGCAGGTGATGGCCTCGCCTCGGCCGGCACTGCCGGAACTGTCACGTTGCTGGTGCACTGCCGTAACGCTGGGCTGGGCTCTACCGAATTCCAGTGGAGTTGCGGGTGTGACATCGACTGCACTGTCACTCCAAGGCAGTCCAAGCAGGCACCCCCTCCTCACAGATTCTGAGGCCTGGGAGGGGGGTGAGAGAAGTCGGAATCTGGAAGGAAGGATCGGCGCTCGGTGTCAGGAATGTATACCAATTGCGCGAAATGACCCGCAAGTGCATGATTCCCATGGCAGCAACCAACCAACTACAAGCATGTTCGTTTCATGGGCGGCCTGCGATCGTCACCAGAGTCAGAGTCCATCAGCACAGCCAGGGGGAGGCAGGTGTGAGGGCCACACAAGGAGCCTGCCTTGCTGGAGTGCCGTGTTGCCCACATTGAGCGGCGTAGAGGACTATGCACTCTGTGCTGGAGGCCTTCGATTACCCCCCAAGCATCCCTCGAAAGTGGGTCCCTCAGCTAAAGCTCTCTGACTTGTGTGCGGCTGGGGTTGGCTGCCGCAGTGTGGTCGGACGCGGTGAGCTACCGCATGTCGTGTGGGAAGTGCGCGGGTTACCACATGTGGCAGCCCACGGCGCGCTTTCCCCACGAGGCTCGGTGGTGCCCCTGCTGCGCCACCCACCACGAGGTGCGTCCGCCCTCCCGCAGCCCCGAGCCGTGGCACGAGGCTTTCCAAGAGTAATACCCCGCGCACGGCTTTGCACATAAGCCTGCTGGGGCATGAGGGGGGCGCACGCCGCATCGCACCTCGAGGAGCACCCACCTGCTCCCCGCCACGCCTCTGCTCACAGTAAGCCCGTACCGAGCTAATGCTCAAGTCAGCAATAGAAGAACATAAAGCGCGAGGGACAGCGTGCAACAGAATCCGCATGGCGCATCCATTTCTGGGACCCCCAAGTTGTCTCGAGCTCACTCTCCCTTTCACTCGAGTGATGCACTCCCACAATCCAACGGTAAGGAGGGCGCCTCTGCACGCCTCGACAGCGCAGGCCTCTCAACCAGGCGGCCACGGTGAGCATGGTCCCTGAGATAGCTCTGCGCCCGGGTGAGTGTGCCGGGGGACCAGGCCTTGGAGGGCGAGGGTTGGGCAGAGCACCCGCCATCGATCTTCAGCTTTTTGTCGCGAGTGAGTCCCTTTCTCCTGTTTGTCCCTTCGCCGCCTCATCTGTAGCGGAAGTGTCACAAGCGGGTAGTGCACTGGTCGTAACCTGTCCATATCTTCCAGCAGTGTTGAGGCAATCCAGGGAATGACCATCCAAGGTTGACAGAGAGAGAGAGTGAGAGAGAGAGCCATTGCAGAGTTGTAGCAAAGACTAATGTAGAGGCAAGAATGCTCCAGGTGCATGGGGTGAGCCGGCGGGGTATGGATAGATGCCCATACCTCCAACCTCACCCACGCCGGCGGTGGCAGGACATGCAAAGGAAGGGGAGAGGGTGGGGGGTATGTGCGTGCCAGACAAGGAAGGAGTTCTACTGTCTCAGCCGCGGGACGGTGTACAAGTGCACCGAGTGGGCGCAGTGCCATCGAGTCGACTGCCCTCCAGGAACACATGGCCCCGGATTCCACGTCATCGTGGTGGCGCCTCATTCAGGCTCCCCTTCCGACAGGCCCGCAGGTCTACCATCACCCCTGACTCCCCATTGGCGGCACCTACATTCCCTGCACTGCCACATCTACAACCGCGCCTTCCTTCAGCTCTATCCTCCAACCTCCTTCCAACTCTTGCCCCCCAACTCTATCCATCTCCGACATCCTTATTCTACTCCCACATCTTTAATTGTTTTTTTGCGGGATGTCTTTTCCCGCTCTTTCATCTCTAGTCTCCTTCCTCAATTCATCGTTGGCCCCCCGCTGCCCTCCATCCATATGACCCTCGCCTCCTTTGATTGAATGGCGTGCACCGCCCTCCATCCGTATGACCGTCACCTCCTTTGATCAAATCGCCTCCACTGTCCTCCATCCATATGACCCTCGCCTCTTGTGATCGAATGGCCTGCACCGCCCTCCATCCGTATGACCCTCGCCTCCTTTAATCGAATGGCCTGCATTGACCTCCATCTATACACTATTACTCCCCTGCATCTTATGGCCCGTTCCTGCCTCCGTCAGCGAGCTCCCTATCTCCTCCGCTATCCCCTCCGTTATCCCCTGGTTCGTAAACTTCCCTGTCTCCATTCCCCCTTCACCCCAGGCGCGGGCAGTGTAGAGTCATGGATGGGGAGTGTGTAATACACCTTCGGACCTCAAGTCTCGTCCCTCTATGCATCTCTGTGCCCAATCTCCATCCATCTCTCGTCTATCCAGCAACGCGGGCGGACATCTGCTGTCGTCTCTGATTTGTTGGCAGCCGCTCATTCCCCTGCACACTGACGGGGCCATGGCGAGGCGAGAGGGTACCATCGAAGGGTGGTGGTGCACACTGACGGGGCCATGGCGAGGCGAAAGGGTACCATCGGAGGGTGGTGGTGCACACTGACGCGGGCCATGGCGAGGCGAGAGGGTACCATCGGAGGGTGGTGGTGCACTGACGGGGCCATGGCGGCGAGAGGGTACCATCGGAGGGTGGTGGTGCACACTGACGGGGCCATGGCGAGAGGTACCATCGGAGGGTGGTGGTGCACACTGACGGGGCCATGGCGAGGCGAGAGGGTACCATCGGAGGGTGGTGGTGCACACTGACGGGGCCATGGCGAGGCGAGAGGGTACCATCGGAGGGTGGTGGTGCACACTGACGGGGCCATGGCGAGGCGAGAGGGTACCATCGGAGGGTGGTGGTGCACACTGACGGGGCCATGGCGAGGCGAGAGGGTACCATCGAAGGGTGGAGGTGCACTTTGTTGAGGGGCAGGTTCCGAAAATTGCAGTAGCACCCGCAGCAACCAGCGCAACACATCCAGCGACATCCCGCGGACCCCCTGGCCCAGGTGCGAGCAGCATGGGCCAGGAGCGCGCAGTGCGCCTTCGGCACGCCTGCGATTGGGTGCGTTGTGCGCCATGGCCGTCTGTTGCCCGAGGTCGCGGCTGCGAACTGCCAGCGCCAGAGGAGCCGGGTAGGCGCCAAGCAACCATTCGTTGGGAGGGGTTGGACTGAGCAGGGTTGTGGGAAAGATTTAGTGCGCTGCGCGGGCTACTGGTGGGGAGATGAGGTCAGGCTGGGGAAGAGCAGGGGTGGCGCTGCGCGGGCAGGTGGAACATAGGGATAGTGCCAAATAGGTTGTTTATGGTAAGGGTGGAGCTGCTGAGCAGGCGGCGGGAGGAGTGAGGAGGCTCTGAGCAGGGCTGCGGGAGGGGGAGGAGGGGAGGGGGGTTGGGCGCTGGGTAGGTTGGTGGAGGCCCTGCCTGACTCACTTCTAGTCCGGCTGCTGAAGCAGCCTCTTCAAGTAAGAACCCTCTTCCGCTAACCTCTGTGGCGTGAGCATGTGATGCACGCGAGGGTCGTTGTATTGCAGGGGGAGGGTCGTTGCACAGGGGGTCGTTGCGCGCAAATGACCGTTGTGTGGATGCGTGCCAGGGCGCCGGTATGCAGTGCCAGTTGCAGCTCCGACCCGCAGACGGAAGTGCTCCCTGGCTGCCCTTTCTCTGCGTCAAGGGCTCTCTACAAGTGCGCCCACCCCCCTATCAAGTTCTCTTACCCGCGTCCCTTGCACCACCAACTGCGGCATGTTGAAGGACCTGAACGACGCTATGCTGTACATGTCTAATGCGCTCGTGCCGTCACCCTTCCTTCCATTTCCTGGATCCAGTTGGAGTTCCCTATGGTGCTGTTTGAGCACAATCATCCCTTGTTGTCTGATGCCTCTTCGCGTGTCATCTCTTGTCATCTGATGCCTCTTTGCATGTCATCTCTTGTTGTCTGATGCCTCTTGGCGTGTCATCTCTTGTCATCTGATGCCTCTTTATATGTCATCTCGTGTTGTCTGACGCCTCTTTGCGTGTCATCCCTTGTTGTCTGATGCCTCTTTGCATGTCATCCCTTGTTGTCTGATGCCGTCTCGTGTTGCATCCCATTTGTCTTCTTTGCTTCGTTTGCAGAAACACAAGTTCCATGTGCCACTGGGCCGAGCACGTTTGCATATCCCAGTTTCTTTCTTTTTTGCATATCTCGAGCTCGTTGCGTCGCTGTGCTGGTGAGTAGGTACGCATTTCCGGATTGGACTCGAGGACAGAGTACATCGTGCGTACGCGCCAAGGTGAGGGTCCCTAGGCCCAGGTGGCCTGCTACGATTGGTGATGCCTTCTGCTGCAGCCGCTGCATGCGGGCAACGGCGCCGGGGATCGTGTTTCCAGCAGCTCCAAGGGAGGTCACCATCTTTATAGGAGGACCCCACTTTCAAAGGGGCGCACCATCTTCATAGGAGGCCCTCGCTTTCAGGGGAGGGCACCATCTTCATAGGAGGCCCTCGCTTTCAGGGGAGGGCACCATCTTCAT